>CBVK0103778256.1:0-10263 GCA_900067695.1 Picea abies
CACACATTAGCAATGTTTCCTAGACTAGCCAAGTTAGGAACATTACAATTTTCTAGGAATGTGTCAATATCTCAGTTCTCATTACCATAAAAATGGTGAGCCTTGAATGGGATAGAGAGAGTTTTCATTACTTTGTGCTTCCATTTCCCCCCCTAATGTTCGACATTAGCACATATCCACATCAGGATGGGTCTTAATTTATGATAGTTTTGGTTTCTAGTTCTAGTCAAAAACCACTAGGCTTGACAAGCCATCAATCCCTTCAAGTACGAACACACACTCCAAGTGTTCACTTCAATCTCCATGGTGAATTCTCCTTCAGAACCATTATTTTTTGTTACTGACACCCCTGAGGGCATTGCAGATCTGTACTTCATCAATTTTCTAGTTACAAGATCATCCAGGTCTTCATACTTATAATGATCAAGAAAAATACCTCCATATTTTGTTGACTATTGTAATCATTTATGTTTATGGCATGAGCATGGGGAATGCCTACCTCATTTGTATAAAAGATATCATTTTTTAGGTAGGATTATATGTTTGTGAGTGGATATCTCCTTCTTCCTCCATGGGTGGTCCTTGTTCCTTTGAACCTTTTTCCCTCCCTACAAAAAGGAACTTATGCACAAAGAAAAAGAAACAATGATGTATTTTGGATTTACATCTCCTCCTAACCTCACACATCAAGGAGAATATATTATCACTTAAAATTCATTCATAGATGTGTGTGTGTGTGTGTGTGTGTGTGTGTGTGTTGCCACCAAAAGGGTCATTAGTTCAATATACAAAGGTGCATACTCATGGCATTAATACACCATATTCAGCAAAGAATAAAACTATACAAAGTGGGTTTTTGAATTATCTACGTGACTTAATAGTGTGGATTCTTGGGAATTTGCATGTGCTTATGCAATTGTTCCCTTTGAAAGTCATTCATATCGAATAGATGTGAGGTTTCACCCACATTCGGTGCATTAATGACAAAGAATCCCATAAAGAGTAATTTATGGCTAAAGTACCAAAGGGCCTTGAACCCATTGTCACTCAAGACTGGTACTATGGGTGGTTTCATGTCCACTCATACATGGGAAGCTACACCCAAGTGGCATTTTCTTTCCCAATGGGAACTAGTCTTTACCAAGCTTGGTTTGAGGCCTATAAAAAGAATCCATTGGAATGCACAAAAAGAAGAGAATCCAAAGTGAAGTTACGATGTGTGCATGAGCTTAGAGAATCCCTTTTTCTCACAATCACATTCATACATCCATAAACATCAAATATTTGTGTATTAAACCTATCACCTTTGAGAGATTTGTACACATATTCTTATCTATTCATTAAGAGAGAAAAGTTCTAAAAGGGCATAAAAGAACTCATCCTAAAGAGGAATAAGGGAGCTCACTTTCTCACTAAATCATATACAATGTTGTATTTATCGTATAACAATTTCATCCTTGTTTTATTCTTGTTTTTATATTTCATGTGCATTCCCCTCATTTTCTTCTTATTTATTTCTTATGCTTGGATGATTTTGAATATGGTTCAATACTAACATTCTAAAAAATTGACTGTGGTGCTATCTCAACCTAAGTATCACTAAAACAAGGAGTGATAAAAGAGACAAAACAAAAATGACCAGTAAATGCAACCTCTAAAAAAAAAGAAATTTGGAGGGTTCTCACAAAGTTGATAATTGTGTTCATACCCATCAGAAAATGTACAACACAATGATGCTATTAGAAACATGGAATCGATGCCTTTAATTTCCCAATCATAACACACCGTATGCCTTCCATAAATTTAGGTGTTGTCCCCCTCTTTAGTTTAAGTCAAAATAGAGAGTGAAAAAGGACTTGAATGACAAAGGTTTAACTCAAGATATATCCAAATAATAGTTTTAGGTTCACATATGAATTTATCTTCGACATTATAAAATTTAGGATAGAAATTGAAACACTTTGCAATTCCAATATTGTTGACCAAAAAAGAGGTCAACAAAACTATAGATACATTACATATTTATATGACTCCTAAAATTTAACTCCTGGAATCTATATAACTATATTACAAAATTTTCAATGAATCGTAAGTTCACAAAATTTAAATCCTAAGAAGGAAACATGCTTGCATACATTGAGTTACCATGAACTAACAATAGGTACATAAATCCAAATAAAACTTATCAAATAATGCAATTTCAACAAAATGATTCTGCATATTAATTGTTCAACTCAATTGAGAATATCAACAACCAAATTACTAATAACTTCTTCAATGCAAATCATTGTCATCTTGAAGCTCCTTGAAGAGGTCTTGTTCTTTACTTGTGATTTCATTATCTTTCACTCTTAGTTTTTGTAACACCCATCTAGGATGTTAGACAATCAATCACTCATTAAATACATATGCAATAAGAACTTTGTTTTAAAACAATTTCATTGATTTTCATTTCCACAACTCTTTTACATTTTCTCAATGATAATTGTAAATGACATGATAAATTAAGTAATATGTTAACTCTAAGATTTAAAAATTCAAACAGAAGTATAACAAAATACCATTGAAAAATACCTCGTCCATGGTTTGTTGAAATTCATCAGTTGCAATGTAGTCCTGCTAGTAGTAGGAGAGTGCTTCCAAGCATTATTTTCCCAATTCTTTTCCCACTTACCCAGAGGGAAACAATGGAATCCTCCCAACCAACTGGAGCCTAAATGACTTCCTAGATCCAAGAAACCTTTATGTTTCTTGGCCCTATGTGGTCGTGACTCCAAGAACAAAAAAACACATATTCTCTAAGAAAATTGTCACAAGAATTATATCTTCCAAGAATTATTCAACCTCGCATCATGCTCAAACCTCTGAACATGCTCCTCATCACCACTTCCTCTCCTTATTTATCAAGTTTCCATACTCCCTTCCCCAAGTATCCTAAACCACCCTCATTATTAGCCATCAACCTCCCTTATCTATATTTTTGAGAAAAGTTTAAAATAAAACTAAAATACAAATGCATTGCATAAAACAACAATAAATAAAATGCAAAGTTTTTCTTCTCATGCTAGCTAATAAATGTTATTTGACAATTTTCCCCAAAATGTACATGACAACCCACCATGCTCATTAATTCATCATACCAACCATCAATCATAGTCAAAGAAGGGATTTAATGCTTCTAGATATTTTTGTATGCAATATAATTTACATAGTCATCAAATCATTCAATTAAATAGATAATAATGTAGTCTAATAATTAATACATTAATTAATTATACTAGTGTACATGTGTAGGGTATGTGTGCATTGCTATAAGACATGTGTCTTATGCATGTACTAATGATAAAAAACCATTGCCTCTAGTGCATATTTCATGTATGATCACACCAAGGCATGCATGACAACAACAAAAAATTAAAAGTGACTCATTTAATAATCTTAACAAACAAAATTATAATAATTCATCAATAACTTATTTTCACACTTAATATGTCAAAAATGAATAAAAAGAGGGAGTTTTCTATGTCATTCGCTCGACTATTCACCATTTCTTCTATGCACTTTCGTGAGGCCTTCCAGGGCTCTTTGTTCTTGGGGAAAACCCGTCTGGGATGGCTTGTTCGGGATTTTCACTTGTTGTTGTTCTCATTCGAGACTTTTAGTCTTGCACTGCTTTTTATTGGTACCTGCATTCACTACCCGGTTTCAATGGTTTGAGATCATGCCAGGTCTTGTCGGGGCTCGGCCTGGGATGCTCACAGGGTGTAGCGTCGCAGGAAGAAGCAACTGGAATGTGCTCTTTCTTTGGCATCCTCAATTCTTTGCAAAAAATCTCGAGCAGAGCGGCGAATGCTGCTCGACACCATTGTTGAGTCAATTCTTTGCAAAAAATCTCGAGCAGAGCGGCGAATGCTGCTCGACACCATTGTTGAGCAGAAGGCTGGCTGCAGCAGGGAAGGTCTGATTTCTAACTTGAGTAATGTGCAGGATGCCGAGCTCGAGGTTGTGCTGCCCACATGCATAGTGGAGGAGGACCCGTCCATTGGAGACTTGCCATGCATTGAGGTGCCCCGATCCATGGAGGGCTCTGTTCGCGCTTTGAACAGAGAAGACGACGTCCCAGGATGTATCATTGAAGAAACTAGCTGGCCGGGCGACTTGCCATCATTTCATGCTGAGAAGACTACGGTTAATGAGGTTAGAGCAGAGCAGAGGAAGGTAGCGGCTAACTTGGATGAGGAAATGGATTCAGGGACTGCTCCCCGCAGCGGCTCGGGTGGCGGAATGCATGGTTTTCTTCTTAGCAACGAACACATGGCCTTGGTCTTCGAGCTACGTAGCCACCTGGCGGACATGGAACTCAGGACGCTCCTCATGAGCCAGCGTTTAGACATTCTCCTCTGCGCGTTCTCCGGAGCTCCAGCTCAGCATAAGTGTCCCCTGTGTGCGCACGAGTTTGCTATTCCAGCAAGGTACACTTGGCAGGCAGGTGAAGGTGACGGCACAACGGGTGATTAGGTTTTACTGTTTCTTGGATTTTGTTTACTGCTTTTTTGTTTTATGTACTCTTGGACCATTAGCACCTGTCCTGGTTTCCTTCGGGCAGGACAGGGGCTTCTCAACTATATGTATTATTGCTAAAATTTCTATCAGCCCCTCAGTTATACTGGTTTTCGGTTACCGGCAGTATTTTTGGTGGTTTTTAGCCATGACTCTGTATTTTTGTCTAAGTTCTGTGCTTATCTAATATAGAAGGTACTACCCTCTTTTTTATTTAAAAAAAAAAAAATTAATATATTAATTAATTATACTCATGTACATGTGTAGGGTATGTGTGCGTAGCTAGAAGACATGTGTCTTATGCATGTATTGATAATAAAAGCCCACTATCTCTAGTGCATAGTTCATGTATGATCACACCAAGGCATGCATGGCAACAACAAAAAATTAAAAGTGCCTCATTTAATAATCTTAACAAACAAAATTATAATAATTCATCAATAACTTATTTTCACACTTAATATGTCAAAAATGAATAAAAAGAGGGTTTTAAACATGGTGGGAACCAAGTGAGTAAACAATAGTGTCACATATAATCCTTAATCAATATTATCAACTAACAACAAAGCATCCTTCCTTCCTAACCTACTTCCATCCCATCCTTTCCTCTACTGGAATAAGCTAAAGTGTCAACTATGTTGACCTAACTTCAGATAGAACCCATAAGAAGAAGTTTCATACATATCGACCAAGCTTCCCCAGCAGGAAACTAGTAGTCGCCATCACACATCTAGGGGAGCGTGATTTCACACGTCTCTCCCACAAAATCTACGTTTTAGAGGATAAACGATGGGAAATACCTCCACCCCTTCTCATAGAAATATGATCAACACCCTACATAAAACCATAATGTGAAACTATCATTCTTAGAGTCACGTCATCAAACAAACACTCTAGGCAATTTGTGCCTCTTGTCAAAACCACACTTACCATAGATCATAACAATATTTGAAATCATAAATTAAATCATGAGTACAACTTATATCATACACTATCTCTTTGATGTCTAGGACATCCAAGTTACCTCAGAACTACAATCATTTGGTTATTACATAGTTTATTGACCTGTAGGTTAGCTCACCAATACTCATATCCATGCAGATACATCACAAATTTCACATGATCATCCCTATTTGTATTGACATTCAATTAGGAAATGTATGCTTATTTACAACATGCCTCACATCTACTATACATCCACAATATAATTTTGAACTAGTATCCATTATACTAAAATTCCACATTTAAATTTGCATGTTTAACCAAATCACATAACGATCATCATCATGAACATATAATGTAACACACCCAACCCCTAAATACCCTTTCTAGGGATGGGGCATCAATTTTTCACTTTTCCTTGGTTCATTTTCGGTCCCTTACTAAGAAAAATCGTATTTTTCTACTTCCCCAAAGTTTACATCTCCACTATGTGCTTAAACCAGCTAGCGGGGTCCTCCTCGTGACCTCGGGCTGAAAACTGGGAGCTAAGAGTCTGTTTAGAAAAGGTTTTGTCACTTCAGAACTCTCAAACTTTGGAAGTTCCAACAGTGTTGTCAAATTCCTAGATTGTCGAATAGCAGAGGAAATCAACGATCCATGTCCTCTGTCGAGATCCTATAGTTAAAAAGGGGCTTCAACATTCAACGTGGAACACTCTTTTTTCCTAATCCCTGAAGTCCCAAAATATCTCCACACGGCCTTAACCTTTCGGCGATCGACATTCAACATTTAGCATTGAACATCCTATGTTTCAGCATTTCGACATCAGCGGTCATCGTTGGAACTTCCTTTATCAACCTACCCTCAAATATTTTGAATTCCTGCCACATGGGTTTGTCCCTTTGTCAATTTACGTTGAACATTCCTATATTGCACCCTTCCCTAAATCTTTTGAACTCCTGAATTTATCCAAAATCTCAAAGTCCAGAATACCTCACCAACCACATTGTCCAGGCGAGCACGAACCAGAAGATGACATGTGGCAAGGGTCGATCGGTGACACATGTCCTTATTAGGGGGTGACATGTGTCCTCATTAGGGGGTGAAACATTTCCTCATTAGGGGGTGACAGGTTTCATTCTCTAATAAGCATAAGGGGTCAATGAATCAGCCAAATATGGGTGACACATGGCACCTTAGTTGTGGGTCCATGTCACCCGGGATGACGTCAGTGAAACACATCAACCCCCATCATATAGTTCGGATTTATCCACGTGGATCCATAGATCCACATTCCTCATTACTTTGCGGCTTCAGGCTTCGATGTTACCAACTCATCTAGACACAAATCCCCCGAAGAGTCAAATCTCTGGACTCTCGGATATGGTGCCACGCATCCTCTTCCTACCAACAGTTGAGATTTATTTAGGCATTCATGACTTCTCCAATTTTCAAACTTCATAGACTCTTGACCAGGTTCCTCCGAAGTATGATGTCTCAAGACTATGATTTCTCTTGCCACATACCCACTCATCCAATGGTCCTAGTTTAACGAAAAACCTTTGACATTGGACGAGTGGGACCATGTGTCGCTCCACAACACATTCCTGATTGGTTGGTTACTCGAGGGTGGTTCTTTAGATTGATGGCTGAGAGGGATCCTAAAGGATCCAAATATCGATGATCCACATCATTTCAACAATTCGACATTTGGGTGTTTGGCATGTATCTTTCGGCTTTCCCTCCGGACCATGCTAGATATACCGCCATGTGTACCTAGCATCTATGGTCAGGATTTACTTCGGATTGCAGAGATCCGAGGGAAATTGTGCATCCCTATATCACCGAGTACTCATACTCTAGGACAACCATTGATCTATGGACTCGTGTCCCTCCATTTTCAACGGTCCTGATTTACTCTGCGACTCTGGAATTCAGGAGTTTTTGGCGATAGACCACTCCTATTCTCCCAAAGTAGGACTTCTCTGAAGCACTTAATGATTCCCCTCCTAAGTTTTATCTAACGGCTAAGAGGGATATACATTGAATCCACAAATTGATGACCCTCCTCTATTTGTGACTTTGGCCTTTAGCTATTTTTTAGGGTTGTGAAATCATAAGTTCTGATGTCCTGAAGCTGAAAGATCTAGCCCCTTTTGGACTAGCTCAGGGTTCCCAGAACCTAGTCACATGGGTCTCTTGGAAAAAATCTTATGGGATAGGAGCAAAACCTTTTGCAACAAGTGGGTTAAGGACATGGGAATGAGCCCTCGGTCACATGGGTGGTTAGTATGAAGGGAAATTCCCTTCTCACATAGAGATAAACTTGACATTCCTGCTAAGGAAAATTCAAAGGATCGGCAAGACTTAGGCGTTTCAATTAATCCTACCCCAACTCTCCCATGGACTCACATTCCATGACCCTCTAATAGATAAAATGAGATAAATCAAAGATCATATAGATATAACAGTTTATAGAAACCAAAGAGAATTTCTAATAATTGTTCAAATATTAAAAGACTTAATCATAAACATAGAAATTTCATCCAGTATATTACATAGAGTATGAAAATACTTATCAGAACTAGAAAATGTGAAGCAATTGCATATAGATATAACAGTTTATAGAAACCAAAGAGAATTTCTAATAATTGTTCAAATATTAAAAGACTTAATCATAAACATAGAAATTTCATCCAGTATATTACATAGAGTATGAAAATACTTATCAGAACTAGAAAATGTGAAGCAATTGTTGAAAGAGGTGCATGTTTCCTCCCAACCATAGGCACAACCACTCATAAAGGATTTACCATTGGCCACCCCCAAGATATACCATGATTCTCTGAGAGAGATTCCTTCTCTTTGCTCCACGACAGTCAAGGAAAAAGGTTACTCTCCTCCTCCCACAATAAATTGGAAATTGGTTTTATCTACTCCAAGCAAGGAGGTATGCACACATACTTCCTCAACCACTCGTTAGCCTCATTTATAAGCTTGTAGCCAAATCCTACCCATGTCTTCCTTCAGTCAAAACGATCTTACTGCTCTTCTTTTCCTCTCAACTCTAGATTTGAAGTATCCTTCTTTTTCTCTTCTCGAGAGAGTGTTTTCTTTCCTCCACTATCTCATAGATCTATCTTTGTCCATGAATTACCTCCTTTCTTTCCTTCCTCGACAAGGTTGTGTGGGTCTAAATTTCATTTCATGGTCAAGCTTGGAAGCCTTACAGATGGGTACCCTGCCCCCTCTCCTCATTAACTCTTGAGGATGGCCTTCCAACTAATAGCCTGACTGGTAATTCATTTCTAGGTCAGAGGACTATTGAGAAATTACACCTAGTAGGTATTGGTCTGGTGAGGGTCATCTCAACCATTCTTGGTTTCCCTCACCATATATCTCATAGCATCCATAATCTATCTTGGAAAACTTCCCTCTTTCAACAGTTGTGCAACACATATCAAATTTATATTATCAACAAAAAATTCATACATTGACCCTTTTATACAATGGTTCATCAAATCAAACATTCACACATATTTAGTCCGCCATAGTCTATTGGCTAGTAATAGTTACATTTAAAAACTGGGGAAAACAAGGGTATTACAATCCCCCCCCTTTAAGGAACATCATCCTCGATGTTCTATCTGACGACGTGCTCTGTATGTACATAAGTAAACAAAAATGGACATGCATGTCTCATGGAATCCTCCATTTCCTGTGTACCTCATCTGGGCCAAAGTGTTTCAACTGCACCTTGACCTATGCAATGGTATTGTTCTTGAGCGGGGTTTCCTTCTTATCTATTATGCATTGAGGTTCTGGCAGGAATTCTCCCTCAAGTTCCACCTGAATCATAGACCAGTCAATAATATGATTAGAATCGTGTACATATTTATTTAATAAATAAACATGGAAAACATTATGTGCTTTCACTGTGGGAGGGAATGCTAGCCGATAGGATACTGGTCCCACACTATCCAAAAATTCAAAGGGTCCACAATACTGAGGTTCCATATTGGCACAAGCTCCCATCCTCAAACAAATTTTCTTGGGTCTAACTCGGAGATACACATGATCCTCTGCTTTGAACTCTCTAGGATTTCTTTTCAGGTCTGCATAGCTCTTTTGTCTATCTTGGGATATCTTCATATTTGTCCTGATCTGAATCACTTGTTGTTCCATTTCCTTTAGTATATCTATCTCTATTGTAACTCTGTCTACTCGGTTTTTTCGGTTGATTGGAATGTTGCTTTTCTTTCCATAGAGGGCTTCAAAAGGGTTCATTTTTAATGACTCTTGATAGCCATTGTTGTAGGAAAATTCTACCAGTGGTAGGTATTCCTCCCACTTCTTGGGTTAATTCATTACATGCATCCTCAACATGTCTTCTAATACTTGGTATACTCTCTCTGTTTTCCCATCAATTTGAGGGTGATAGGTTGTACTAAAGAGGAATTTTGTTTTAAAACTAGCAAACAAATATTTCCAAAAGTTTGAAGTAAAATTTGTATCTTTGTTGGATATAATTTCTGTAAGCATGCCATGCAGTATGAATATCTCTTCCATGAAGATGTTGGCAATATCTATTCACTACTACATATTGAAAAATTTGCGACGACCACTTGTGATGAAAGTACTCTTGCATCGCAACATGCAAGAGAAAAGGTTCATCTTTTCTAAATCACATTGATGGTGGATCAAATGAATATTGTCCCATGGTAATTAGATATATATTCATTATCTTTTTTTATTTTGTCA
>CBVK0103778296.1:0-13546 GCA_900067695.1 Picea abies
AATTCACACATATCTATTCTACCATAGTCTCTTGGACAATTATAGTTATATTTACAAACTGGGGGAAATAGGAGTATTACAATCCCCTCCCCATTAAATGAACATCGTCCTTGATGTTATATCTGCCAACATGCTCTGTATGTATAGAAGTAAACAAAAATGGATATGTCTATCTCATGGCATCATCCATTTCCCATGTAGCCTCATCTAAGTGAAAGTGTTTCCAGTGCACCTTGACATGTGCAATGGTTTTGTTCCTGAGTGAGTTATCCTTCCTATCTATTATGCATTGAGGTTCTGGCAAGAATTATCCCTCTGGTTCCACCTAAATCATAGACCAATCAATAATATGATTAGAATCATGTACATATTTCTTTAATAATGAAACATGGAAAACATCACGTTCCTTCATTGTGGGAGGGAGTGCTAGGCTATAGGCTATAGTTCCCGTTATAGCAAGATTTTCCTCACCCTATGAAAATTTTCTCAGAAGGTCTTTTCCATTTCCCTATGTAGACTTGAAGTCCCTTTTTGCAGTTCCCATAGCTAAAAATAATATGTTTCCACATATACATACCCTAACTATTATACAACATGCGTATACGAAGGTTTCATCATTACATCTCGTATACATTGGGTTTTGTGCCCAAAATTAAAAAATGGTGTCGGGTTTCCATGTCACGTCACAAGATCCATGATCCTTGACCTTCCATATATTGGAAACATTATGAATCGACCCTTTAGTTCCATTTGAAGGCTATAAATGGGCCATATCCAAGCTGTGGAAAAGAGAAGAAGCATTCATCTTTGAGAGAAAAGTTACTCTAGAGAAATTATTCACTTCATATTGAGTCTGCATCCCTTTATCCTTTTAAGTCTGAACACATTGTTCAGCCCCCAAGCTCTTCCCTACTTGATGGAGAACCTCATTGTCTCTCTTATATGATATTACCTTTGGTGGAGGATTGAACTGGTGGAGGCCCAACTGGAAGGGAATTAGTTTCTCAGTTCTGAACCTACCGACATAGAAGTTTGTCATTCATACACTTCTGCTGATTAAATTTTAATAGAAATACTCATTTCTCGTCCAATTAATATCTTGCAAATATTTGAATTGTTATTCCATGGGCATATTTGTTATGAATAATGATGGATTATTCTATTGAATGTGATAACTTTATATATTATCACCATATGCTTGTGTATCTTGGTTGTTGACGGGAAGTTGCAGGTGTATTACTTTGAGTCAAGTGCTCAATGGTGGACTTCATCGAACGTTTGAACAAGGTAGGATCTTTATCTTGTCTTGTTAGCATATTTGTTTATATAGAATACTTGAGATTAGATTTGATTTTTGCAGTCATTTCCGTGTGTTGTGGTTTACCCCATGCCATAGAGAGATTTTCCTCGTAACATAATTGGCGACCATATTGGGGAAAAAATCTTCTTTTCGGGGTTTGGAGTGTTTTTCTCCTTTGATTGCTCTCGTTTATATCGAGTTTCTTGTTGTTTGATTACTTGACAACCTATGTTCATTTTAAGTCTGAGTTTCTTAGCCTTATCCTTAACCTAACAGTGTTTTAATACATATACGCGGGTTTTTTCCTAATAGTCGCGTACATACACGTGATGGTATTCTGTAGGACGCATATATACATGGTTTTCTCCTAAAAAGTCGCATACATCATTCTTGTATGCTTGGTTTCTGAGTTTGATGTTTGTTGGGTAATGTTAGATAGTTTTTTGGTCTTCTTACGTCTCTTTTATGACTGTTAAGTGACTGCAAAGTGATAGGAAACCTTTCTTTGGTTGAATTTTTGGGCGGTTTTTATTTCTCATCATCCTTTTCATTGATTTTCCTTGCATCTTGGGCTGGGTGTTTGCTTCTTGATATCCTACTTAGTTTGTCTCTATTTACATACACTAGAATTTTTATATCAAGTTGTTGTTCAGTCCTTGCATTTTCATTCTTTTATATTGAAAATACAAAAATTATAAACATTTTGCATTGTTGGCATTTGATCTTTTGGGTTCTTATCGTTGATCTTAGTATATGTATGGAAATATTGCATCTTATTTTGAATTACATAATTAAATTGAAAATTGCATTTTGAAAAGCTTATCATTTATTGGGAATTGAAGTTATGACTTTGCATTTTATTCATATTCATTTATTTTACTTGTCGAGTCATAACATCATTAGTTTCACGACCACACCTTTTTTAGTAAGCAAGGCCACTAAAAGCAACGATTTTATTTTTAGGGTGCACAAACTACCTAAGCTAATAAGCTAATAAATTTGAAATTGATTAGAAACGATTTTATTTTTAGGGTGCACAAACTACCTTAGGATTTAGAGCCTTGGAATAAGATTTTGTGAGTAAACTTCTCCAAGGCTATTAAATCAACATATGTGTCTGACTAAGGGAGTGGTGAAATCCATTGTATAATTGGTGACGTCAGGAGGCTCTGCTTACACTGGAGTTAAGCATGAGTTCACCTAAAGTTGGTTGAGGGGATATACCCCTAATACCTTCTTAGCATTAGATATATTTCTGGGGATCTATTCGTATTTGGGGATATTGCTAGTACCTTTACCTCTGTGATAGGCGGTGCTTTTGAGGTTTTGGGCTTTGTTACCGTACCCATACGGTGGACCTGACTTACAACTGTTCTCCTATGCATCATTTATATCGTGGTTGCTTAGTTACTTGACATAGGTACCACATAGGTTACTTGCAGGGGTTATTCTGCAGGTACCCTGGGTTAGCTAAGGGTCGAACATCACACAACCTTTATGGAGGAGTACCTCTCGGGGGGGATCTGACCAACTAGTTGTTAATCCCACGAGGGCTCGTATAGTTGATTATGATACCTCTGATATTTTGTAGGGAGTCTTAGGCTCCTCTTGGGTGAGGCATACCTACTTTAGAGAGGGAGTCCCCTTTCAGCCACTTTATCCTGTTTGTGTGCATATTGGCCTTTTGTTTATTTTGGTGTGCTCTTTGATTACTATTTGACCTTAGGATTTGTTTTTATATCTCAAGTCTTGAGTCATCGTGGAGCCAGACCAGCTTCCCCACAGGTCTCTCCATTTTCTAGGATTACCACTGCATCTTGAGTCTTTTCCTTCTAAAAGGCATAAAGTTGTCAAACATGGTACACCAGACTTGTGATCATACAAGGATGAGTACTGAATCGATTCAGAAATATGTTGTGAGTCCTTCGACTCCCATACCCACTATAGTTAATGATACTCCTTTGACACCTTCAACAACAATGGTTGTAGACTTTAGGGATGATTTTAGGGGCTAAATTTCGCTCATGGGCTAATTTTCCATGGTTTTTCCAAAAACGAGATTTGCTATTTTAAAAATGATTCGCCCAAATTCTATAAGATAAAATTATTTTACCTTAAAAATTGCCAAAATTTTATAAAAACTATATAAAGTACTTAGAAATTTGAATATTTTTAAAAAAATATAGCCAAACATTTATAGTTGACATATGAAGGATTAGTAATATTCGCCAAGGTTTCTACATTTTAAAATAAATTTCTATCCTTAAAATCATCCCTGGTTGTAGTGACATAAGTTCCCATCATCACTCATGTACAACCTATAGTGAATGATTAACCTATATCCATGAACCCTTGTGGGTTCCTTTGTCACTTGTCGGGCTACAATATTCAGTCCATACCTACGGCCTCTATCCCTTTCTCTTATGGTATGCTAAATTTCACATCGCAATTTTCATCCTCCATCCCATCATCTAATCCGAATACTAGTATTGGACTTGGGGGCATGGCTCCTCCACATATTCCATTTTCATTTGGTGGTGCTCATATCCCACAAATGACTCCTACAGTTGGAGGCCCTCCTCCTTTTCACCCTGGTTCTAATCTTGGTCTTAATGCTCCTGGATGGAGTGGTCAACCTGGCAGACAAGCTACTCCTTACGGTCCATTGTTTACACCTACCTCCTTTGCACCGATTCCGACCAACACATTTTGTATGAAAAATCTATATCTATCCTTTGGATTCACACCTGAGGGAGGTCAGTTTCATATCTTGGGCAACCCCAACCTGGAGCTACTCCAGCTGGGGGAAATTTTTACAACCCTCATCAGAACGTTCCTATTGGAATGGTGCCCAACCAACCCTTCATGAATCAGTTCAGAGGAGGGTATTACAATCCCAGATAGGGCTATGGTGCATACCAGAACCCTGGATGGGTTGTAATTCCCCAACAACAATATTTTCTGGGAGCTTGGGGCCAGATGCCGCAACCCCATATCCCTTTTTCGGCCATGCTCAATTTTCCAAACTTGTCTATATTAATGAATGACCCTGTGCGTCATGATTCGACATGGCCCCCCATCCCCACCAAGCTTCCTTCGGATATTCTAAAATTCGAAGGCAAGACTGGTGAGGATCCTGGTGATCAAGTCACTAATTTTCATCTTTGGTGCTCTTCTAATTCCCTTAACGATGATTCTATTCATTTAATATTGTTTCAACACACGCCCACAGGGTTTGCAACAAAATGGTACATAGAGCTACCAGGGGAGACACATAGAACTTTTAATCAAATGGTTTTAGTCTTCCTCAACCAATTCCAATTGTCGATTCATTATGATGTTGGCATAGAACTTCTATCGACCTTCCGTTAGGACAAAGGAACCCATATATTTGATCACATCCAAGATTGGCATAGATGGAAGAGGTTGATCAAGGCCTACATGCCTCCAAAATTCCTTCTAGAGTGGTTCCTTAAGTATCTACAACCTTATATTTTGAAGGATGTTTCTACATATGGGGTTACATCCTAGGAAGAAATGATTTTAAAATCCCAGTAGTTAGATATTATATATGCTCAGTCTGGGATGTTATACAAAATTCCTCCAGACACACCAAGGTCAAACTATGACCCTAGAAAAAATTCTAGGCCTCATGTCGATGCCATTGTAGGCTTCGCCAATGTGAAATATGCAGACATGGTGACAAGCTAGTTGAAATAGTTGTCTCTAAACTAGTCTGTAGAAAGGCCAACTTCGTCTGTGTCCTCCAATCCCACTCAGTCGACAGATGTACATTTTGTGCAATCGTTGACCAACCTGAATGGTAACCAACAACCAGGAGGGAATAAAAAGAAAGGACATGGTAACAATCGTGAGGGTGGGAAGAATAACAATAAAACCAAGGAAAATGGTAATAATGAGAAGTCGAATAATAATGTTGGTGAGGGAAATAAAGAAAGGCAAAAGGTGAAGCTTCCCTACAAGATTTGTACAGATGATCACCTTACCCACTTGTGCCCCAAACTTGCAGAAGATGTGAGGATTTTATCTCTACCGCCCACTGTGCTGACTAATCCTTTTCCACAGAATCAACACATGGCCTTGAGATTCTCGAATTCCTGAAATACGACGAGTGGAAGTCAAAGCCCACTGATGCAAGACGATGACCATCTATGCATCAATATGGTTAAGTCTGAGGTTAATGTAGCCACTCGGTCTCGTGATTAAAGTTCTTCATAGACTGTACCTGGTCTAGAGTATCCCCCTCCTCCGAAGATGCCTTTACAGATCAAAAAACTAGATCCTCCACCTCATATTATGAAAAGATTACTCAAGCTCTCTACCCACAATCCTAATGCTTGAGTAACCTAGAATTACTCTATTGTTGAGGATTTGGGTCAAAATCCTTGTGCTATGTCGGCTCTGGAGGTACTCCAGACGTGTCCTTCACAAAGTATGACCTTGTTATATGTGTTAGGAGCTCTAGATCTCTGTGGCTCTAAGGTTATCAAGTTTGACGTATTGGATATAAAGCCTCACTTTCCTTACCATGTGGCATTCCAAATCCATGTGGGTTAATCAAAGTATACCATCAAATGTACTGTTATTGATGAAGGTGTTGTGTGATGTCCCTGGTCTATTGGAAATCCCTCGACTCTCTGACCCTCTCTCAATATCCGACCATGTTGATTGATTTTAACAGTCATTCTTTTCTCCCTCACGATATTTTTCCTAACTTCACGGTCCATTTAGGTGGGAATACAGTGGATGTGGATGTCAAGGTGGTTGATGCGCCCCTCAACTATAACTTGTTACTAGGATGTAATTGGACTTATTCTATGACTGCAATCATATTGTCCATCTTCTGTACTCTATGATTTCCTCATGATGGGAAGATCATGACAATCAACCAGTTGTCCTTTGCATATGCTAGCCCCAATGCATCGGTTGGATCGTTGATCCTTGTGATCGAAAATTCTCATCTGATAACTGAGAATATTAGTGTTAGAATGTATTCATCCCTTATGGATACCTTCGATTTCATGGCACTGGTATCTATGCCATTTCTAGTAGGTCTACTTCGTCAATGAGGTCTATTCCTTTCCGCACTTCATATTTTAACGATCATTCGACCCTACCTTCCTCAGCTGTGTCATGTAAAGGTAAGTCACATACTTGAATGACTATGCTACTATTGACAACACATATAACATATCAGGCTATTCTTGACTCTTCTGTCGATCCATACCCTGTCACCTCACAGAAGGATGAGGAGGATCCCGTTCTCAAGCCTGTATGGGCCACTTCATCGTATTTCTCACGTGTCTGTCTCGCTGATACTTTACCCTCAGATGAAGCAATCGTAGAGGCCATGAATGGTTCTGACAGGCCATGGGATGATATGCACCATCACTCTTATTTTCTCCCAGAGCTTGCTAGAATCAAACAAGATGATTTTAGATCTACCTTGAGAGAGATAGTCAGTCACTCCATAGTTCCACTTGATACACATGAAATTTATGATGAGGGAAACATGGAGAGCATCTCTCCTACCATCATGATCGATATATCTCATATTCCCGGTAAGGTTGAAAATGTATACATCAGTGTGGATTATTCGTCGGGAGAAATTTTGAGCTACATTGAGATCTTCAAAGAATTCCATGATGTATTCACTTGGTCATATGAAGAGATGATAGGAATCGACCCTCGAATTGTCAAACATGATATTAAAATATACCCGAATGTTAAAACTATTTGACAATGAATTAAAGCTTTCAATCCCAGGAAGGCCTCTGCTATTAAGGCAAAGGTAGAAAAACTTCTTAACACTGGCTTTATCTACCCAGTTCCCTTGACTGAATGGTTATCCAATCCCATTCCTATGAATAAAAAGAAAGGAACCATCTGTGTATGCATGGAATTTCGAGACCTGAATAAGGCCCGTCCTAAAGACAACTTCATGACACCCTTCATTGATTAGATTATCGATGAGTGTGCGGAAAGTGAATTTTTTTCTTTTATGGACAGATTTTCAGGGTATAACCAAATTTATATTAAGTCCTAGGACCAACATAAGATGGAATTTATTTTTTCTTCGGGTACTTTCGCATATCGGAAAATGCCTTTCGGCCTTAATAATGCCGGAGCAACCTTCCAACGAGTTATGACATTTTCATTTCACCATCTCAAGCATATAGTCGAAGCCTATCTCGACAATCTCACTGCTCACTCCCGTAAGAGAGTGGATCACTCTACCCACCTTTGGATAGTTTTTGAAATATGTCTCCATTACCGCATCTATTTGAAACCTCATAAATGCATCTTTTGCATTAGTTCAGGTCATATTCTAGGATTCTTAGTCTCTGAGTCTGGGATCATGGTGGATCTGTTAAAGGTTGAGGCAATACTTCGATTGCCTGCCCCACGCACTATTTGTCATCTTCAAGGTTTACAGGGTAAATCTGACTTTTTACGATGCTTTATAGTGAACTATGCCAATATTACTAAGGGTTTCATGGGTCTCTTAAATAAGGACACTCCTTTTATCTGGGATGAGCGAGCCCAGGAATCCTTCGATGCTTTGAAGAAAGCCTTGGTATCGACGCCTCTGCTGAAGTCTCCAGACTACAATAGAGATTACTTGCTTTATATTGTCGCGTACAAAGAGACGATTGGTATGGTATTGGTTCAAGAGGATGACGAGCTCTATGAGCATGTCATTTACTATATTATTCAAAACTTAGTCGGCCCTAAACTCAAATATTCTCATGTTGAAAATATAGCTTTGGCTGCCATTCACGCAGTTCAATGATTACGACATTATGTATTGCTTTTGAAAACTACTGTGGTTTTCGATGTCAATCCATTTCAATACACCTTTACTAGGTGTATCATATGGGCAAAATACAATAAATGGATTGTCATCTTACAAGAATTTGATCTCAATTTTTCTTCTGCGAAATCCAAGAAATCGCTAGTTTTTGCATAGTTGATATCCAACTTCCCTCGGTTAGATGAGGATGTTAGTCATGTTGATTCATTTGTGGATGATCACATTTTCCTTGTCTCATCGTCAGACCCATTTTATGGAGATATTGTGGTCTATATTCAAACTTTGAAGTTCCCTCAATATCTTTCGAGAGATGACCGACGACGTATACAATACCAAGCTAAGAACTACCTTATCGTTGGAGACACTTTGTATCTTCAAGGAGTAGACAATATATTGTGCCGTTTCTTGAATCACTAAGAAGATTCATTTATTCTAAACAAATGCCATAGTGGGGCTTGTGGTGGTCATCTATCCGGGCTTGCAACAACCCAAAAAATTTTGCGAGCCAATTATTTTTGGCCGTCTATTTTTAAATATTGTGTCAAAGAGGTTAAGAAGTGTCACCCCTGCCAGGTGTTCACTCAGAAAATGTGCTCACATCCATGCCATATCCATCCATTTTTTACCATCGGTGACCCAAAATGGATCCAGGAACCAAAATGGATCTAGGAACCAAAATGGGTCTAGGAAGGCGTAAAAATCAAAGTGCTCAAAATCGCTTCAAAAAGTACATATGTGTAGACCTCATCATTATGAACTCAACACAACTTGAACGAGATCAAACAGATGTCGTATGAAAAATATATCACGTTCTGTTCATTTTTCCAAAAAGGCAAAATTTTTGCTGACTGTACAGTTCGTACAGTGTTGATGTGGCAGTTGACCATACAGTGACATGGAATATTTGATGACTGGGCAGTGATGGGTGACAGGTGGGTGAATTGGATGTTGACATGTGGCATATTTTTGGGAAAATGTGATGGTGCCACATGGCCCAGTTGTTGGTTGCCACATGGCACCCCTCCATTGGTTGGATATGGAAAAAATATATGGACTCCACGAGAGTCGAACCTGTGACCTTCGGTCCAAGTGAGCACTTTGGCAGGGTTGAGATACTAGCCCATCCACTTTGTTCCTTGTATACTATGGTTGTCATGTATTATTTAATCTTGCTAAAATGCAATTCAGGCAGATAAAAGGGTTGGGGGCTAGCCCCAACCCCTGGTTCAACGTTATCCATACAAACTAATACCCACTCCTTTATGTTTTTGCACGATCTATTTCATTAATCTTGTGATCTATGCCCCGATGCGGTCACATGTAACTACCACATGACCCATTGTTGTACCTTGGCATGTATGTATGGGGTTAACACCTGGTCGGTCGGGCTAGCCCACCAACCAAGGTGCATAACCAAAGGATCATAACTAGGGGATATAACAGTTTAAGCACGTGGAGCTTGGGGGCATGACCATATGACCAAGCGCATGTGACCAGGACCTATAACTGGAGGGGCCAGCATGCTAGCACCATACCAGGGGCACATGGAGGGATCGAATGTGACCAAGAGACCGAGGAACGGGGGCTACGCCCTAAGTTTTTCCCAAAAGTGGGTTTTTCAACCATATAATAAGATTTTTATTGATATTTAAGTCTATTTGGGGCGATTTTGGCCATTTTTGGAGGATTTGGAGCTTTTTTTGAGGCCAGATATTGTGGGGGAGTTGGGAGGATGTTACCAAATTCAAGCCTATATAAATAAAAGGTTCTTGGCATTCTGAGGGAGGTGTGAAGAACATGAGAAATAATGAAAAATAAAAAATCCTAATCCATTTTTATGTAGGGAAGCCATTGAGGAGAGAAACTTTGTGGGCCATTTCCAGGAGCTTCGTTCATCCATTTTTAGTGCTGTTAGTTTTTTCAGGTTTTTGAGATCTAGAAGAACACAACCGGATATATTTTTAATACATTTGGCACTTTTATGATGTACATTTGAATATTTGAAGAGAAATAAGAAAGCCTCACCCACTGAGACAGCGGCCCAGAGACATGGGCAAGATTGTCGAACTCCATTAACAACTTTTGTTGTTATGGTTTGATGATTCTTGTGATTATTTCCAGATCTATATATATTATTATGGATTCTATGTTACATAATTAATTCTTACTCTTTCATAAAAATCCTAAATGGTTAATGAACTCATGTTTTTAAAACTTAACCATAGTCTTTAAAACATCATTTCGGATCAATCGGTCCCTTCACGAAGTGGGGGGTGGATTTTCGGATTTCAACCCAACTTCGACTGGGGGGCATCAACAAATTATCGTGACCATTGACTACTTTACTAAGTGGGGTGAGGCCATGCCTATAGTTAAATATGATGGTAAGAATGTTGCATTGTTCATGTTCAATCAAATTATAGCCAGGTTCATAATCCTGAGTGAGATTGTCACTGATCATGGTAATAACTTTCATACTGAAATGATGAAAGAATTAGCATCAAAACTGGGGTTTAAAAATTTTCATTCTTCCCCTTACTACCCCTAGGAAAATGGACAAGTAGAGGCCATGTAAAAGTCTCTCAAAACCATTTTGTAGAAAACCGTCAGCTAGAGAAAATTTGACTGACATATCATGTTTTATCCAACACTTTGGGCTTACTAAACCTCGGTTAAGACTTCCATTGGTTTTTATCCTTTCTATTTAGTGCACGGTGTGGAGTCAATCCTACATATTGAATGCGAAATCCCTTCTCTTAGATTGGTAGTTACGCTCCTACCTGACACTTTCGATCTCGAACAATGCCTTGTACACCTAGAGAGTCTAGATGAACAATGTCGAGATGCCGCCATGGCTATCGAAGAGAATAAACAATGTGCCAAGGTACAATATGATACAATTGTCTGTCCTTGGCAGTACGATGAGGGTGACTTGGTCCTTCTGTATGACCAAGACATAGAACCACTAGGGGCAGGCAAGTTCAAACTCATGTGGCACGGTCCCTATATCATGCGACGTGTATTAGAAAAAGGATCTTATGAATTAGAAGATTATGAAGGGAATATGCTGGTTGAGCCCAGGAATGAGCTCTACCTGAAAATATATTATGTTTGAGTCACAATATTGGGCATAAATATTTGTATACTAATGTATTTTAGAGTATATATCTTTCCCCCTTTTTATCTTCAGCTTGCTTATTGAGTTTTCCCTTGGTTGGCAAATGTCAACAGAGTCTTTGCTCTACTTCAGATTTGCAGATGGAGCCATTTGTCATACACAGAACTTGGCTTCTGTCGCTTGGGTTGTTTACTCACCTAAGGGTCTATTGGTATCTTCAGGTGGCATTTTCCTAGGGCCATCAATGAATAATGTGGCCGAATATAGCACCACTATAGAAACTTTACACAATGTCATTTCACATGGTATTCACTCTTTAGAAGTTCGCTTGGACTCCTAGTTAGTAGTATTTCAGTTGAACAAAATTTACCATGTGCGAGACCCTAATCTACTCCGACGATTATTATGAGTACGACTTTTGGAATGAAATTTTGATTTTATTACTTATCATCACATACCTAGAAGTTCTAATTATTTATCCAATGCATATGCTAATTTTATTTTAGATTGGCATTTGTCACATAACTAAAGAAAATAAAACACTTTCAACAATGTACACATTGTAATATAAGTAAAGTCGAAGATCAATGTTTTTATATATATTTCATCTCTCCAAAAATATGGTGTTATAGTCCAAAATTGGGGCTCACACCCTCAAAATACATATGCGGCTGATCAATATAATAATCATGACATCTATGCCTGTAGCGCTAGATGTGTGTCATGATAGCATACTATGGAATTTGTGAGATGCCGAAAGAGTCATACCTAAGAACGGGGCACACCTACCACTTGCCGATGCATCACCTCCGATAGATCCTCTACCTGAACCATGTGAATCCTTTGCGTCAAATGAGACAAGTTTCCCTGCATGTTTTGAAGCACTCTATCAGCGTCCCCTCCCACTAGATCATCCCCCCGGTGCCTCTCTGGGTTTCGTGGAAGTCTGTCCAGCCATCACAGACCCACATCTGCATAATGTACATGTTTAGTTAGTACTTGAAATCATCCAAAAATATTTTTGTTTTATTCTACAAAAATACAAAAAATGAAATATTAAAAAACTTTTTCATACCTATGTCTCTGTAGGCAGAACTTCGTGGTAACGACATGTCTGGATCTCCTATGAATTCAATCCTTGCATAAGTTTAGTCCTTCAAAGCCAACACCTACCAACTCCACTAGAATAAAAACTTGTCTTTGTAGGGTGTTGGTACCCTACCACCCCCTTACCACCTCATCACCTCGGTCCACTGTGCCATGGATGGATTGCGAGGTCCATGCGGAAACATCTTGACTCTAGGGCCCAAGCCTGGAACCCACTCGAATAAAAACGTACATAGGATAGACACAAATCCAAAGTTCCTCTTTCTACCCATTTTCCAGTCTATTAGATGGCTCTTCATGTTGGCCAGCAGTGAGGTGCACCATTCATAAAACATGGGTCGCAAGCACTCCACTGAATAGAACATAAGTGGCCTCAATTCTTGATGCAAAGAGGCCGACCCTATGATCCATGTCAACACTAGGACAACAATCTTGAGACTTAGATTGTTGATATCTCTAATCGGGAGTTAGCTCCTTCCTTCTGAGTCCTCATAATGCAATGAATGGCTATGTAGTCCTCTATGTTCATGCCACTCCCAGCTACCCGGGCTTTGAGGTTGACCACCTCACCCTGACATAAAAATCCTGTCAAAAAGTATATGTCCTCAACTTCAATTCTCAATGGTTTCCCATCAAGGTTGAAGGTCTTTGTCTTTGGATCCCAATAGTTCACTAACATCTAGAGCAGTATGAATTGAGCCCTCATACCTTTGAGAGCCCAAAAATTATACAACCCACATCTTTTTAATGCCATCTGGGAACCTGGATCTCTCTCCACTGTAACATCCACCTCTTTATAATCTATTTCTCTCCACTCTAGCACCATCCTGGAAGATTAAAATCATTTTTTGAGTCAATAACATTTTAAAAACCATATCCATGGACTTGTACACGAGCTACAGATTACACAGTCATGTATAGAGATGCTTATACGCTGGTTGTTTTGCAAATAGTCGCATATAGGGATGCGTATACGTGACCCGATGATCTACAACCTGCATATACCCTAGTTTCTAAGTTGAACTTTAAAATACTCAAAAAAGGAGACATAATTGCAATTACTAATCCACTAGAAATAAAGAGAGGAGCAAGATGAATTACTTGGTCCAGATGGTTGTTGATTCCGTCACTCATGGCTCCACAATCAATAGTTGTAATTTGGGGGTAATTTGGTCCAAAATGCACT
>CBVK0103778298.1:0-12280 GCA_900067695.1 Picea abies
TGAAGTGACAAAGTCAAGGATGATTACTTAAATAATAAAGTAAATAGAGAACTTTCTAATTATGGAAAGTGGTTATAAGAAGGTTAACCCTAAGATGATGAAAATGGGTTAAGTGGTCAAGTGGCTATCGGATACATGGAAAAGTGGAAAATTGGGCAAAGTTGGACATAGGTGAATATGTGGACAAAGTGGCTATGTGGACAAAGTGATGTAGAAGATGCTTGTTGGCACAGGGGCAGACCCAGGGTTCAACTCTAACAACGCACCAACAAGCCCTAACTATTGGCCCTTTCGGAAACACCTACGGAGTAGATGCAATCTCACCCAAAGTAACGATAGGGGGTTGCAGGACACAGGTGTCTACAACTAGAAGAAATGAAAAGTGGATCCAGAATAGTAAAACACAACAAACTAGATATTATTTACCACTCTTAAGCTCACCTCACAAGTTATATCTCAGATCTAACACAGTAACGCAATAACATCATACCAAATGACAAAGAACCCAACATCAATCACACATAAAAACAAGATATAAGTGGCTCACCCTCTCCCTAGGGCTACATCCATAGAACTGCGTTTATTGATATATTAAGATGGAAACATACAGTTCTATCTGCGCACTTAGCTTGCAGATCTCTCTCTCTTTCTCTCTTTCTCTCCCCCCCTACGCAACCAACTGCAAGGTTGATCTTTGCACCCATCTGAAGATCCAGAATACATACTCTCTTACAACACAATACTTCTCTATCAACAATAAAAACAATCAACAAAAATTAGCGAACCTTCTCAAGTCTTCTCGACCTATATTTATACATTACAACGACTTTCATAAAATCTTAGACCAAAGCCTAGGTGTCAAAACCCTAGATGCTAAAACCCTAGGTGTTTAAAACCCTAGGTCCACTTGACCCGTATTTTCATGGCTTCACCATCCTATCTTTTCCATCTTTTCCCTGAGGTGCTCCATGCACTCTTTGATGTCTTTTTCCTCCTACTGAGTTGTCCATGATCCATCTTCTTTGCTGATATGTCTTTCTTGATATTCTCATTCAATGGCTCTCTTTCCCTTACTTCGCTCCATATTTTTTTCTTCTTTGACCAGTTTGACCCAGTCTTAGTTAATGTGCCTTCCACTCAGTTCGTACTTCACCTTTCTTCCTTAATATTCAATTCCTTCCATAACCAAGGGACAACAGCCCCCCAACACTCACCTATGACTCGTCCTGAGTCACTGCAAGACTGGACCTTTTGTTTTACTTCGGCTTCAGACTGCATAGAGAAACCTCTGATTTCTACTCGGTCCCTCCCTATCATGTGCAAACTATCTTTTCTGTGTCTGGTACCCAGTTTCAACTGCACCTGGTACCTAAAACCTTCTTCTTATGCTTTTAATGAGAGTTGTGAGGCAACTGGTTGTCATAGTACAATTTCAACCGACTCCCATTCACTAAACCTCCCTTCCATTCTCCATTTAGAGTCTTCAACTACATAACTCCTCCTTCTGTAATGTAGGTGACCTCAAATGGCCCAAGACAATGTGTCCCAAACTTCCCTGGATGCTTCATAAACTTGTTTTCATATACCAATACCAAATCTCCTTGCTTGAATTCTTTCCTCTTGATATGATTTTTATGGTAGGCCTTCTCTCATTCCTTCTATACCTTCAGATGAAATCCTACAATAAATATGTCTTCTTCTATTTCCACCACCCACATAAGCCTCTCTTGAATAGCACCAGTGTCATCCATATCTTTAAATGATGCAATTCTTAAGCTGGGAACCAAATATTCCATAGGTACGACTGCTTCTAGGCCATAAACTAACTTAAAGGGAGTCTGCATTGTCAGTTTCTTGCAAGTATTTTGATACGCCCATAATATTGCTGGCACTCTCAAATCCCAATCATCTCTGTTCACACTGCAAATCTTCGTCAGTGTTGTATCCAATATCTTATTGAAATCTTCAACCGTACCATTCTCCTATGGGTGGTATGGTGTTCTCTTTTGATGGTGAACTTCAAATTCCTGAGTCAAAGATTCAATAGTCTTATTAATAAAATGTGTACCTTGATCGCTCATAAGGATATTTGGGCATCCAAACCTAGTTATGATATCATCAAATATAAATCATGCAACTGTAGTTGCACTACAGTCCTTAACTGCTCTTGCTTCTACCCATCTAGTCAAATATTATGTCGCAGTGATGATGTAGCGAACTCCTGTGCGCTTCCCTGGTGGGTTGATACGTCCCACGAAATCGATGGCCCATTTCTCAAATCCTTGTAAATTTAGCTAAGGTGCTAAAGACATCTCATCTCTTCTGGAAGACTTCCCTACCATCTGGCATACATCACAGGATTTATAATATTCCTTAGCATCCTTATGTAAAGTAGGCCATGAGAGGCCAACTCTAAGAACCTTTTGCGCTATTTCTTTCCCTGCATAATGTCCTCCCGCGATGCCTTCATTTGCTTCTACCAGGATCAGTGGTATCTCTACCTCCATAACACATCTCCTCAAGATCTCATCAGGTCCCATCTTATATAACTGTCCAACTGTAAGTGAAAAATTTGCAGCCCGAACTACCAATTGTTTCTTCTGGATAATTGTATATTCGCAAGGTGCCATTCTTGTAGATAGGAACTGGACTATCTCGGCGAAGTGATCATCAAATTTTCTGATGGCTAGCAACTGTGCATCTGGTAGTCTATCCTCCAAGCTAGTAGGTTCCTTTGCATGCTCTAACCTAGACAAGTGGTCAGGTCCCTTATTCGTGAGATCGGAAGAGCGTCGTGTAGGGAAATAGATCAACAATGATGGAAATTTTGGAAGGATCTACCAACAACCCCTGCTTACATACAATGTGTCCTAGAAATACTCCAAAAGGTGAAAATAAAATGCACTTTTTCAGGTTCAGGGCAATCTAAAATTTCCTGCACTTATCCAACATTATTATTAAACACTAAATATTTTTTTTCAATAGGCTAAAAACAGTCCAATCATAAAAATATGCTTCTAAAAAATTATGTAAAAATTCCTTGAATGCTTCGACCACCACCCTGGAAAATATGGTTGGAGCATTCTTCAGTCCGAAGGGAATCACAGTGTACTAGAAGGCTCCCCATTCTGTTGCAAATGTGGTCTTGTGTCTGTCTTCCTCAACAATCTTGATCTGGTGATACCCTAAAAATCCATATGTGAAGGAGTAAACTTCTTGTCCTCCAACATTATCCAAAAATTCATCAGTAAATGGTGTAGGAAAGGGATCGTGTAAACATGTTTTTGGGCTCTAAAGATGTCCTAAAACAATCTTATTTTAACATCAATTTATCAACCTGAGGATTCATATTTAATCTCAAGAATATCAACAAAGTCTATGTAGATAGTTGTAGAGGCTGAAAATCGTGTAGTTAAAGAAAATTTGAGTTTATCCATAATCAAGTTCCTCAAATGTTCATTAAATATTTTGAAGCTAAGATCCTTCTTAACAAAATTGAAATCTGATTAATAACATGTTGCGAATGAAAATAATTAACTAATCTGTTGGACTCCTTTAACTAAGAAGCAGTAATCGAATCTAGGTAAATACTTGCATAATCAAACTATCAACTATTAATCAATTTGCTGGAAAGGAAACAACAAATTACTCTATCTGTGGAAAGGAACAACAATTGTAACTTAACTGAAAGGAACAACAATTGTAACTTAACTGAAAGGAACAACAACTGTAACTTAATCGAAAGCAACAGGGACAATGTGTATGAAAATGTGAGGAACTGTTAAGCAGTAAACTATAGCAATGGAAATTGGAACAACAATCGATAATATTCAAATGAAGCATCTATCTTCTGTAAAAAAACAACATAAAATCATTAACACACTCATGCATTTATCTTAACGATTGTAAAAGAGACTTAAATCACATAATGGAAATCAAATTTCTATAATTACAGATTGAGACAGTGACTCCTTTAGACTGGGCCCTTGGTCCTCAGAAGCACTGCTGCTAGAAAATCAATATGCAGAAATGATGAAAATGTTGAAAGATTTTATTGATTCCATAACTGGTACAACATTTACAAAAACTTCTTGCGCAAAGCAATTCTAAGTTCTGAATGCTTAGATAAAACTCTTCGATTCCCCTTTTTCAAGATCCATTACCCTCTATATATTACAATGATATGGGTAAATTAAGCTATCTTGAGGATTGAGAGATCCTCAGGATCGCTTTACTCTTTATAAATTTTACAAGATAGAGAATTAATCTCCCTAAAAACTGCTTTGCATCCAATGTCTTCAACCTCCAATAGCCTGCGTATCTTCAAAATCTCCTTAGCTATCTTGAGTTTAACAATATTGATCCATTCCTATAATAACATTAAACAATTCCAACCATATTTTAGAATTTATTGACTATAACTTAATAATATTTCTAGAAGATATTTCAATCATTTTCTATCCTACTTATTCCTAATTAACACAAAAGTCAATCAAGATTATATCTTCTATCCTACTTATTCCTAATTAACACAAAAGTCAATCAAGATTATATCCTAAATCGTGGGAATAAGGAGGATATTTGTACCTTTTTCATAACCCAACATACCCACCAACTTAGCTTCTTTCATGTCCTCATGCAATCTGAGATCTTACATGTAAAGAAGTGATGTTGTAAGGAGGAAAGGTTGGTTCACTAGGTCCCTTGAACCCATTATTGCATTTGAGCTCTCCAAAAGAATCATCTTCCCTCTTCCTATTAATTTGATAATCTCTCTGGTAGTCCTCTGAAGGGAACTAGATCAGAGGGGGAATATATCTGCACCCAATCAAGGTAGGTCCTTCCTCCTGGATCATTCTGGTATCACTCTAAAGGTAGCTACAAAAAAGTTCTTGAAACCAAAGGGTTCCCTACTTTTGACTTCATTTGAGGATGCATCCCATATTAACTTGGAAGTAGCAAGAGATTCTTCCTTAATTTCCCTAAAATGTGTTATGCCTGAACATATGAACTGTCAGTGGATAGGGGATAAAGATTCCACAACCCCTTCCCTTTTCATGAACGTTTTGTGTCTCATGATGGCTGGAAAGGATTTTGGAGGTTCCCCTCTGATCCAGAGATCTAACCCAGTTTCCCTCTTCATGAAGGTCTTGTGAGATTTATCCCACCTGATTTGGTTTTTAGTAAAGGAAAGGAATGATTGAATATGTATGTCCCCAATAAAGGGACCCGAGTTATCTTTCCCGTCATCTTCCAAAATAAAGATGTGGAAGTATAGCTTGCATAGAAAGTATTGCACCTTCTCCTCCTGTTCTCTAAAACATGAAATAAACTCAGGGACAGTGGTGAATTTAATCGATTTACCTTCTCTAATGTCTTTCAACCTCAGCAAAAAGTAACATTATAACAAAAACAAGGTATAATTGGTAGCAGGAGATCTGCAATTTATTGCATCAATGTAGACATCACAAATCTCTTTGATTTGCTCCAAAGCTTTTTCAAATTGGTTTTGTATTTTCTTTGTCTTCCCTTGATTCCAAAGCTTTTTCAAATTGGTTTTGTATTTTCTTTGTCTTCCCTTGATCCCTAGTTAGCTCAGCACAAGTCTCGTGCTCTGTTTCTTCCATGGATTTAAGTTGTTTAACAACTCTTTGATGCTTTTACATGGTCACCATTTCATTTCTATTTTGAATTAGGGCTTGTTTGGATTGCATCAATTCTTCCTCCAATCTCATAATGGTAGCATCCTCCTCAGGGGAATGAAATGGTTCCTCAGTTTGAGAAGTTGTTTCCTCTGTGGCCAAGGAATCTGTCTGGGCTTCTACATTCATTGTTTCCGTAGGAAGCACTTCTTCTGTTGTCATTGTTTGGGTTTCCATTTCTCTTGTTTCTAAAGGAATTACTTCCTCATTCTGAGAAACTGCATCCTCTGTTGTTGTTTCTACAGGGTTTGTCTATGTCCACACATAATTTGTAATTACTGCTCTTTTGGGAAGAGAATTTATTTTCATTTAACCCTTCTCTTCAACAACTTGTTTTCATTTTTTATCTTTATGATCCTCCTGTGGCTTTTCTCAGGGGAATGAAATGGTTCCTTAGTTTGAGAAGTTGTTTCCTCTGTGGCCAGGGAATATGTCTGGGCTTATGCATTGATTGTTTCTGTAGGAATCACTTCTTCTACTATCATTGTTTGGGTTTTCATTTCTCGTGTTTCTAAAGGAATTACTTCCTCATTCTAAGCAATTGCATCCTCTACTTCTATTTCTACAGGGTTTGTCTGTGTCCACACATAATTTGTAATTGTTGCTTTTTTTGGAAGAGTATTTCTTCCTTGTATTCTGGGCCTTTTGGTTTTGTTTCTTTCATGGGCCTTGTCAACTTTATCTAATTATTTTCTTAATTCTTTAATAATTTCCTTGAGTTTGCCAAATTTCTTCTTTAATACTTTAACCCTTTTAACCCTTCTCTTCAACAATGTGTTTTCATGTTTTAGCTTTATGATCCTCCTGTGGCTTTTGCCTGATTCTTGTTTGTGAGGGGTCTTAAGGTCTTCTTCATTCTGATCAGCAAGTGGTTGCTCCCTTATTTCTTCCAAGTGTTCTTATTTCACTACAGGGCTACTTACCTTAGGATGAGGTTCTTCCTGTGCTGTATTTTCTGTGAGTGACATTTCTATGTCAGGGAAGTCCACATCAGGTGTTTAAGAAGAAGCTAGTTCATGGTATCCTTCTGGCCTGTTTTTGTCTCTGTCAATTGAGGTCCCTAAATTCCCTAGGAACTTATCCATTTATACCTCATAGATTTTCAAAAAATGTTATGTGCGATGTTCTAGTGATTGTTGGATATCTTCCTGAGTGTTTTCTTGTGGGGTTTTGTTCTAGTGATTGTTGGATATCTTCCTGAGTGTTTTCTTGTGGGGTTTGTTCTGTTTGTTCAATTCCTTGAATATCTTCCTATGAGGGTTGCTCTATCTGTGTTATTTCCTGGGTTTCTTTAGGCTGTTCTGTCTGTTTTCTTCTTATTTTATTCTTAGTGGGGGTTTTAGGGGAAACAATTGTCCTTTTCCTCTTTTTTGTTTATGCCTCTTCCTGTGAGGTTTGATTCTCTGCCAATTGGATGGGGTCTGCCTCAATTTTAGGTTGAGGAAGTGGATCTTCCATTTGGGCAGTATCTTCCCCTTCCTATGCTACTTCAACTTATTATGGTGGGTCTTCATGATGTAATTCAGGTTGTTCCAGTTGTAGAGGCCTATTGGCCTTAATACGTTCACCCCATGTTATTTGAGTTTGACTCAGGGCCTTATTTACTATCAGTTTAACTAATCCATGTTGGCTAATGATAGTAACATGATCTTTGGCCTTCTATGTTCTTATAGAAACCTCATGTAACATGGAATTTAGAAAAAATGGTAGATTTATTACAAACCGTTGTTGAGTACTGCTAGCAGTTTGAGGTGGCGTGGCTAGATCACAGCGTATCATCCATCACATGTGATGTACCTATGAATTACTCCTACCAGTGCTTTCCATGGCTCGCTAAGAGTGCTGGGGTTAAGTCCCTTTCCCTTTTTATCAATTTCCTCTCCAGGGTCTATGAAAGATTCTATATCTTCTTTGATTGTTGTATATCTTCCAGTCCATTGTATGCATGTGTTAGGGAGGCATGTAACCTTTGGGTGCACACTTCGACCACCCATATTTATATAAAAAATGAGAACGACTATCGTTCCTGTCTGCAACTTGGTTAGACTATATTTCTTCTTTATATGTTTGTCATGCTAGTTTTCTCTCTATTGGTGAATAACAGTTGTGCGCTGCAGGGTGAACAGGCATGCTTCGTCTAACTCATTGAGCTACTATAGGCACTATTTATGTTCCTCTGTAAGATCCAGTATGATTTCCTGGTCCATTCTTAGAGTCTTGATCTCAAATTCGATTGGAAATATGGGCTCTTTTCCATAGACTAGATGATAAGGGGAGTAGCCAGTAGTGTTACGCCATGTCATGCGATAGGCCCATAAGTCATTTGGAAGCTCGACTGCCCAATTCTGACAGTTTGTTGAGACTTTTTTTGTCAAAATTTCCTCCAAGACTTTGTTGGTACTTTCTACTTCCCCTTTGCCTGTAGCTAGTATGGGGAAGTAACTCTGTGCTTGATATGATAATTTTGCAGAGTGGTCATGATTCTATGGGCTGTAAATTGCGATCCTCCATCAATGATTACTTCCCTGGGTAATCCGTAGCGCACAAATAATTGGAAGACAAACTTAATGACTTCTTCCTCTGTTGCGTTTATCAAGGCTACTGCCTCTACCCATTTGGTCATGTAATCTGTTGCAACTAGAATATAAGCCTTCTGATTGGATTTTGGGTTGAAGGGGCCAACAAATTCTAATGCCCATCTTTCGAAAGGTTCTGCAACCACTTGTGCTTGCAGGGGCATTTCATCAACTTGGCCTGGTTGGCCCATCCTTTGACAACTATTGCAGGCCTGGACATACTTCTTTGCATCTTTAAATACTGAGGGCCAATAGTAGACCATCTCTAAGATCTTAAACCCAGTCTTGTGGTCTATGAAATTTCCTCCAAAGGGCTCATCATGACCTACCTTCAAGATATCGTGAATTTCATCTTCTCTGACACATCTTTAGATATGGAGGTTAGCCTCTATGTGGAAAATATATCCACCAATCTAGGTAAATCATGCACTGCACTAGATGATCAACTTCCTTTCTCTCGATGATAGGTGTATTGGTAGTTTTCCAGCTGCCAGATAATTCACCACATCAACGTACCATGGTGTTTTAATAGTGACATAAAACAAGTGTTTGTCTGGAAATTGATCCTCTACTGTCAAAGTGTCATTGATTTTAGGTATGAGAGACAAGAAATTTGCAACGAGATTTTCTCTTCTGGGTTGATCCTTGATGGTGATGTCAAATTCCTGCAATAGTAATAACCACCAAGTAACCCATCCATTAGTAATAGGTTTATTAGCTAAATATATAATAGTAGAATTATTAGTATACAAAATAACTGGATAGCCTGTTATATAGTGGCGGAATTTATTAATAGCATGTATAACAACTAGAAATTCTTTTTCTGTTACTGTATAATTCTTTTTAGTAGGTGTCATATTTTTTATAATAAAATAAATAGCATAAGGTTTCTTGTCTTATTCCTTCCCAAGGACAGCGCCTATGGTGAGATCCGATACATCTATAGAGATGTGGAATGGTATTTCCCAGTTTGGTCCTCTCAAATCCAGTGTTGTTGAAATTATCTTTTTAAGTCCTGCAAATGCCACATCACACTTATTAGTCCACTGAAATTATGCATTACCAGTTAGATCATGCAAAGGTGCAACAGTTCTTGCAAAATTTTCCATGAATCTGTGATAGTATCCTGAAGTGCCAAGGAAAACACGTACCTCAGTTTGTGTACAAGGGGTGGGCAGATTAAGGATTACCTCTATTTTTGCTGGGTCTACCCTGATTCCCTCTGCAGAAACATAGTGACCTAGTACCACACCTGCAATCATCATCATATGGCATTTTCCATTACTCAAACATAGCCTGGTAGTAATGCATCGTTCTGGGACCTTCTCCAGGTTGCTTAGAGCTTGATCAAAATGATTGTTGTAAGGGGTGAAATCGTCCATGTAAACCTCAATTCCTTCATTAGTAAAATCAGAAAATATGATCAAAATGGATCTCTGGAATGTAGCTAGAGAATTACATAATCCGAAGGGAAATACCTTGTATGCGAAGGTACCCTAGGGACATGTAAATGTAGTTTTATCCTGGTCCTCTGGAGAAATCTAAATCTGATTATAGCCACTAAATCCATCTAGGAATGAAAAAAACTTCTTGCTTACCAAAGTATCAAGGACCTGATCAATGAAAGGTAGGGGAAAGTGGTCCTTCTGGGTAGCTTTGTTGAGTTATCTATAGTCTACACAGATTCACCATTTCCCATTCTTCTTGGGGACAATCACTAGTAGGGAAACCCACCGACTGTCTGAAATAGGGTATACAAAATCTACATCCAACAGTTTCTACAATTCTTCTTTAACAACATCCCTGAGATTAGGATTCAATATTCTTTGGGGCTATCAGATGGGTCGGGCATATTTCTCAATATAAATATGATGTGTGCAAAGCTGAGGATTGATGCCCTTCATGTTAGAATATTCCCATGCAAAGGCCTGCTGATGTTTAGAAAGGATCTAAATCAATTTGTGTTGTTGATGCTCATTCAAATTAGCATTGATATTCATGAACTTCTCTAGTGCAATTTCAACTGATCTATTGTTGTGGACAGCAGTAGTAGGAATCTGTTGCTCCATCAATTCTTCTAGAGGGTCTCCCTGTGCTTCATTATCCAAAACAACTTTTAGCATGTGACATATTGGGTTGCTTATAGTGGTTTGGTTGTTAATGAAGATACTGATCACATCATCTTCTAGTTGGTTTTTGAGCATGAGGGCTTCTTCCAATGTGAGAGGGAATTGTAGATCCTTTTTTGGATATCTAGGTGGTGGAAGCTGTTGACGTATGATAGGTAGACTTGGTTTAGCTCGAGGATACAGGATGAGGTTCTTTGTAGCATTTACTCTAGCAATTGTCATGTTACCTGTGTGACATCCTATGTATGCATCCGCTATCGCGAGCCATGGTATTCCCAGTATCAATGGGTGTCCATCGAGTCCACTTTTTGGGTTGATAATGAGGAAATCAACTAGGTATTCCCAAGAGTTGACCAAAATTTCTATGTCTTGTAGTGTGTCGACTGGTCTAACCACTAATCTATTAGCCAATTGTAACATAATTGAAGTAGGATCGAAGGAGGTGAAACCCAAGATGTTACAAGTCTCGATGGTTAAGATATTAATGGATGCCCCCAAATCCACTAGTGTATTCGGAAAAGAACAACCCTATATTTGAACTCTTATTATAGGGTTCCCTGGATCTGCATATTTGACTGGCTCTTACGTGCCTAGAATAAGATAGGATAATGCTCTGGCCACATGAATCGTTGATGGATTCTTAACTTTCCAAACAATATTCTTCCCACATACTTCTTTAATCATTTTTGCATAAATTGGGATGTCTTGCAGAGCCTGTAGGAGTGGGATCTTAACATATAAATTATTGGGATGTCTTGCAGAGCCTGTAGGAGTGGGATCTTAACATATAAATTATTTAGTTCCCCAAGGATATCGAAATTAGGATACACAACTGGCTTGACTATCATCAAACTTTCGGGGAATGGGGGAGGAGGAATTTCATCTTTCTCAAGATTTTGTTGCTCGACTGTGTTTCCCCCTTGTTCTGTCTCTTCTGTTATGACCAAATTCGAGCGTTTTATTGTTGGTTGTATATTATTTTCATTCTCCCGTTCTTGGCGAATATTTCTTTCTTCAGGAGAAATTATGCGTTCTGACCTCAACCAAAGTTGACTGCACCCTACTGAACTGATTTCCCCCTCCAAGTTCTCAACAATCTGTACAAGTTGAGCTGGCCTATTATTGGGATTTGGTTTGGGTTGAGCTGGTAGTTGAGGGCATATTTTAGGTTGAGGATTCTAGGGTAATTGGAGCGAGGCCTGTAAAGTGGGCTGGGGAGCCATCCACATGGGTTGACTAGTCATTCCCATGGGGCGCTGCCAGTTTTGGTTCCAATTGGGGGGCTTGGTAGTTGGGTTAGCCCACTGTGAAGAATAGGGGTTGTTTTTTGAATTTTTCCAAGGTGGGGTAGGGTACTACGAGTTAGGCTAGGTAGGATTTGTAGCTGGTTGATTAGTTCAAGTAGGATTTGCAGCTGGATATTGCTGAGACTACCAAGTGAGGTTGGAAAACTGTTGATTCTTCCATGCATTCCCAAAATTATGTTGCTAGTTGTACTGCCTAGAAAAGAAAGAAGAGGGATCCTGTAGTGTACTTGGGGGGCGGGCCTACCATTGGCGACGTGGATCCATCAGATATACTAGTTATATTTCCTCCTCTGCTTCTATGAATACAACTTTTAATATTGGAAGCGATGGACATTCGTCGGTTGCATGGTCTTTGGCACAGATGGGGCAAATCCGAACCACATACAAAGGGCATTCCCTCAGACCATGTTTCTTTCTGCATCAGTGGAAAAATATGGCCAAGATATGTTCTGCTTATGTTTGTTTCTATTTAGCCTACAGTACATCCAATTGTGTATTTAGTGTGCTTAAAATATCAGTTTTGAAATTTTCTAAGAGATTACCAACATCTTCTTGGGTGACACCCC
>CBVK0103778309.1:0-13590 GCA_900067695.1 Picea abies
AGATACCAAAACCCTAATCCCTTAATCTAGGATTAATTTAGAAAACCGCTAAAAATCGACGCAGTTGTTGAATCTGATGTGCCCACACACACACATGCAAAGAATATAACACATACCCAACATTGGAAACGAGGTTTGGACCACCTATTTTGTTTGTCCAAGTAGGAACAATGGTGGAAGGCTTGACATCAACTAGGAGGTTTTGATCAATGATATAGATGAAATAATAAGATATTGGATTAGTCCTAGTGTGGTTCCACCAAGATGCACAATGGTGTAGAGTGAAATTGAGGTCACCACCTAGTAGGATGAGGTTTGGAAAGTCCAAAATAGTAGAGGCCATCAGATCATCCAAAAATAGTTTTTTGTCATTGGAGGGAGTGTGCACATTGAGTAGGTTGAATACACAATTTAAGGAATTTAAAAACAAAGAGGTTAGGATACGAGAGGAGAAGATTACTGAAAGTTGTAGTACCATAGAGGAGATCCATCCAATGGCCAAAGCCCCCAAGCTCCCTAGAGAAACCACAAGAAGGAAGGACTAGTCAAGAAAATATTTCTTCAAAACTTTCTCTGTAGCCTCTACCAAGCATAAGGTTTCTCGGAGCAGGAGAATGCAAGGTCTATATTTTTGTATTGATATTTTAAGGGATATTTGTTTGGAGTCCCTTCCAAAGAATATGACATTAAGAGAGATGGCAATCATTTTAGAATTCATTTGAGGGCCACTTTGCTAAGGGCCCCGGTGATTGTTTGTTACCTTCATGCCATAGTATTTCTTTCAACTTCCGATTTTGCATGCTCCATTAATGTCCTTCTCCCTCTTGTAACCATTGAAGAACTAAGAGGGGTCAACATCAAGCCTCCTAATTGTGACGATACTCCCTCCTCTTGCCTAGGATCTTGTTTCATATCGTTTGGATGACTATGGTGTTGATAAAGTGTTGCTTGATGTCTTTGTGAGGGGAGGTGAAGGATGGGTATCCTCCTCAATTTATATAGATCCCAAAGGGGAAGCATGTGGATATTGAAGATAACTTTGATGTTTAGGTGCTAGTATAGACCACACCTGCTGAGTGGCAACCATAGATGGAGAGGGAAGAACCGGTTTGCCTATAGACTCAAGATTCCTAGCCTACATCTCTAAAATGCATGCTTGCAATTGGTCATTCAATGTTTTTTTAACTCAATATCAACTTGAGCCTGAGTCTTGATGAGTACTTCCTCCTCACTATCAAGGTCCTATAATTTTTTCTTCCCCTTTTAAACCCTAGTCAATGGGTTAGCCCCAAAATCTAATGGACTAATAAGCATGTGCATGCCTCTATCATCCTTGCTCTGCTTATTGTGAGAGAAACTAATTTTGAGGTGACCATGATAATGACAATTTATGCATCGGAAAATCACATTTTTTGTTGTCTAGAATTTGCATGAAGTGGTTTTCTCCTTATTCTACCATACATATGGGAGGCCTTGAGTGATGCCCATTTTTACACAGATAGTTACAACTAAAATTCTAATCTTTAACTCAATCTTTGAAGATGTTTTGAGTTATGAAACCAGAGAATTGCCGTTGATTTTGAAAATTTTTAAATTCCAAAATTCCAAGGGAAGGTAGGGAATTTTGACCTAGAGGACCAGAGTATGGGTGCACTCCCTAATAGGGTCAAAACCTGCATGCCATCTAAACAAAGTGAGGGATGTGAAACCCCAAAACTAAAGGCCTTCCATTGATATCTTCAATCTATATTTAACTTAATTAAAAAATAATAATTGATATATCCTATAGCTCCCACATGGATGAGTGGGGTACATCCTAACACTTGTTCCCATGTTTGACAAGCCCATTTTTTTAGTTCATTCTCATGAAAGTGCCTTGCATGGAAGTGACCTATAAGGGTTTTCTTTATGTAAATAAGAACGATATCCTTCTAAAGGGATGGATCCATGTAACCTTAATGTATTCTTTCGAATTTTTTTATACAATGTACTTTTCATTTCCGAGTTCATCTATGAGGAGGAGGACACAATTCTATAAGTAGAAGGACATAGATTTCAACCTCAGTAGGAAGATCAAGAATGTCAGTGGGGGAAGTATGAGGAGCATCTAATGAGATCTGAACAAAGGAAAGTCAAGGCTCAACAATGATTGAGAGCGAGGGGTAATCATTGATCTGGAGAGAAGATATGAGGTTTGTTCCCAGCTAGTGAGGATGGAATAATTTCCCATTACAGGGGATAAGCAACCCATTTGAGAGGGATTTGGGTATGGAATAATGAGATGGAATGGGTTCAAAAACATGCACAATGGAGGATGAGGGAATCTGAAACAAAATAAGAGGGGGCATATATTGTCACCCCGAGGTTTTGGCAAGATCTTGCGTGCACCACAAGTCTGTACTGTGTTTGCACCATGAGTTTTGCATCATGCAATGTTAATATTCAGCGCTTGTACCAACTAGTTTTCTATTGCACGCGCCAACTGGTTTTATATTGTGTGCAAGGACTTGTAAATTTTGCATGCATGCCAAGTCCTTGAAGATATTCTATAATGATTGTAATTTTTTGCATGCATGCCAAGTCCTTGAAGATATTCTATAATGATTGTAATTTTTTTTGTAACAAATCGACTGGTCATGGTTGAGCTTGTTCGTGAGCTAGAAAGTTTGTTATGATTGCCATGATCCTATAGAGATAAAAGGAATGCATGTGAATATGTAAGGGTTGGGTTTTTGGTTAACAAATGGTTCATCATTAGAGATTTATTGTAATTGTAGAGTTGTAAGTAAAACATGAGAGAGAAAGTAGATTGAGATCTGAGTTTCAAGTCTCTCGTTCAATCTTAATGAGTCTCTACATAGGCTATGGCCCTCCATGTATACGAATGTTTATTTGTGATTAATGAATGAAGGTGAGAGGCCCATTTGATATTAGATCATGATTTCTGTTATGAATGAGTACTTGTTGGATATATTAGACTATGTGCGACTGGTATACTGTTGTCATGAATAAGTAGAATGATGTTATGAATGAATAGGATCTAATGCATAGCTTGTGGTCAAGTGTTCTCTGTTTATAATATTCCAACATGTTATGTGCAACCATTTGGTCTCTATGATTCTCAAGCACATATAGGGTGATACCTTATTCAGTCCATGAATATTGAATATGCCGATGTGATGTATTTATTGGTGAAGCCTTTTCACCTTGGGTCTGAAACCCTGAGCCAACAATTGGTTCCATTGCCAACACTTGATGGTTTTGCGCTACATGTTGACGAAAGGACTTGACATGGAAACTTTCCAAGAAGGAGATAGAGAATCGATCTTTGAGAAGGAGGATGAGTTCTTCTGATGAGAGACCAAGAATCTGTAGATCCACTTGAATGATGGAAACACGGTACATACATACAAATATTCATAATTTTTTCTTTGCTAAGTTTCCTTTTTTATTGCATGAGTGTATAAAGAGACAGATAGAGATTAAATATGTATGGAGGGTCCAAGAACCATTGGTTTGGGACCAAGAAATGGGAAATAGGTTTAAATATGTGGATAATAAGTGGGCCAGAGCCATCAATTTTGGGTTTGATTGTGTGAAAGAAGGGCATTTTGTTGAGTTTATTATTGAATGCAATGAATTTTAGTAGTGCTAAAAGAAAGTTTGCAACCAAACTTAGAAGAAGGTTATTGGAAGAAATCCATCCATGGATCAAAATGATATTTGTAGAGAAGGGGATGATGCACATAGAGCTAAATAAGATTGCAACATAAACCCCTTGTGTAGGGGGGGGTGGAAATATGAGGGAAGAAGATGAGATGAGGTGAGAAAAAATGGATCCAGAAGAGTAGAGAAGAAGAAGAGTTGAGAGATACATAAGAAGAGTTGAGCTAAGGAGGTGATTTGAGCAGAGAAATAAAGAAAAGAAAACAAGGGGTGATGAATGAGTATTAAGATCTAAGATGAAAAGAAAATAAACCACACTAGAATTGAGCATGGGATAAAGATCTATGCCAAAGAGAAGCATAGAAGAAGAGAGGTCATCAAAGATACGCAATGTTAGGAATGAAGTATCAATAGAGGACACTGGAGGTAGCGGGAGTAGTATTGAAGAAAACGAGGGTAGATACCTTAGCTAGTGAGAGATGTATTCAAATTAGAGGAAGATGGAGCACAAAGTAGTAGCACCAATGCAATGGAAAATAGTGTTGGAGCCCTTCAAGAAGGAGTAGATACCTTGGTAGTTGTGAGGAGGCTTACATGGCTAGAGATAGGGAGCTCTTTATGATCCATTGTTGAAGAAGACGAGAGAGTGAGAGCTCTTTATGATCCATTGTTGAAGAAGACGAGAGAGTGTGGAGGAACCCACACTATGAACCACCCCCCTCATACATTTCTAATCAAGAAGAAAGAATCGAAGATGATAGAAGTAGAAGAAGAAAGTTTAGAAGCAAGAGAAGGAGAAGGTATGAGTGAAGTAGAATTCAAAGTTAGCGAAACTTTGCAAAAAGATCGTTAGTACCAATAACAACAAGTAGTAGTAATTTTAGAACACCTAGTTCTAGATTGAGTATGGCAAGCCAATATTTAGCCATTAGGCTTCCCGCATTACATGGGACATGAAGAGATGATGTGGGACAACATTAGTTCACTTGTGAAGCTATATGGTTTGTGAAAAGAGTCCCATACGAGGCATCCAAGATCATGCAACTAAAAATCAAATTCATAAACAAATCTTTGACTTGGTACATGAAGTACAAGGCTACTACACCTACATGACAAGCACAGTGTTATGACCCAAGTGGGAATATATGGGGTTAAATTTATATGATATAACCCCAAGGGGGGGCATATATGGGGATAAATGTACATGTAATGTGTAATAACCCCAAGGGGGGGCATATATGGGGATAAATGTACATGTAATGTGTAAATGTATACGTAATAGGGTCAACCTAATAGTAAAGAGGCCTCATGTGTATTGTGTGAATAAGTATATATAGAGATAATGTATTCATTATTGAGACATGTTAATTGCGATGTATGAATGTATTTGGCTATTTGGAGGAGGTTCTTTGATTCTTTAATGAGTTATTATGTAACTCATCCCTATTATCTATATTGGAGTTGTGTTCCATGCTCACAGTGGTGTACATGGTGTGTACTTCTGGTTTATTGCGACATTTTAAGCATTTGGTTCATAACACAAGGTCCCTTATAGAAATAAAGAGAGATCAACTAAGAGAATTCTAGAAACCGAAGTTAGAATCACACTGTATAACCGAGATCAAAGAGATTAAGCAACAAGTCAGAGAAAGCGTGTGACATTATGACCAATGGTTTAAGATTCTAATGGACATACAAACATTTTAGATCCAAGATGTCTAGCATAGAGAATGGTTTATTGTCGGACTCCTAACACACATTCGAGTCCTTCACACCCAATAGAAAGTAGTGACTCAGGCAAAGGCCGTGGAAATTGCAATGCACTTAGAGTCTATGCCAAGAGGTGGCAAGACGTCAACATGGTTGGCATAGGTACAATATCAACTCACAAACCTCACCATGCAACTACAAGATATGAAAAATGTTAAGGTGGCGCACGAGAATGTTTGGTGTTTGATGTGCCACACATAAGGTCACCATAGAAATGAGTGTCATGCGCTAGGAAGTTACACAGAAACAGGCACACCGAATCCATTTACGACAAGATCATAGACCGAGTGGTATGATATTTGTAGACAATGGGGTCATAAACTGCTCTATTTCCCAACACCGCAGAAGTATCAAAAGACTACACACTCCATTTTGAGAGTTTTGCAAATCCATGGGCCATTATGTGAATAACCACCAGTCACTTTAGTTGATGAAGGAGCACAAAATAAATGCTTACTAGGTCCAAGAAGAGAATAACAATGGAGATCACATTGGATTCGACTGGGGAGCCTTGAACATAGGAGGTTTCCAAGGAGGCTAGAGAGGCGGATATGGAAGAGGAAGAGGATACGATGGTGGAGGAGGAAGACTACCTACCTGTTTTCATTATGGTGAGATAGGCCACTTGTTACAATTATGTACCAAGTTGTGCACATTGTGTGGATATTTCCATAGTAAAACCCATGTCACAGAGGATTTATCAGAGTTATTGGAAAAATGGGAAGAAAAAAAGGGGTATCGCAACATGGTGATTGTTGAGTCACGCAAAGAACTTAATCTGAAAGAAGAAGATGATGTACGAGTAGTAATTGGAGGAGGTATCCACATGGGAGTTGACCTGCAAAGAGGAGAATGCTTAGGAAAACATTTATAAAGGAAAATCAAGAAAGCAACATGGGCACTTCCTAAGTTTGATGTCGTGTAGCAAAAGCAATTCCTAGCTAATGTGCAAAAGGTGATGGATGAGATACTTGCACAAAAAGAGTTGAAACACATGGATGGGATACCTGCATACAAAGATTTGTGATGCAGGGATGAGATACTTACACATGGAGAGTTGTGACGTGGGGATGAGATACCTGTGCACAAAGAGTTGTGATGCATGATGCATGAAGTAGCACAGTGCCATACTTAACCATAGGCTAATTCAGAGGACCAGGTAAGTGAATTTTCGCTTTGTTGTCTTAAGGTATTCGATGATACTATAGTTTCCAAGAAATTGACCCACATGCTGATGATATGCATGGAGAAAGGGGAGAACGAAGCTAATATTTCTACCCCACTACTAGAAAGGGACATGTGTCATATCAACATACATAAGCACATAACCAAAGAATTCAAGATGACAATTGAGCTAGAAATCTATAAGATGGAAGGTGTTATGTTGGACCTAGGGTTTGATGTGAACATATTGCCTAAGAAGTCATGGGAGTTGATGGGAAAACAAAGCTAGCATAATCCCCCATTCAACTCAGGTTGGTCAATCAATACAAAATTTATCCAATTGGTATACTGGAGCAAGTTGAAGTTAACATTGATAAGGTAAAAACTAGAGAAACTTTGAAGTAATCGAGATTATGGATGACTCAGACCCCTACCCAAATTTGATCGACATTGACTAGGCATTTGATAACAATGTCGTATTGAATTTGAAGCAAAGGCAAATGTCATTCAAAACGAGCACTCTACAATTCATTGCTCCACTAGATCCAGACTAGGGTGATATATACAAAGAGCCTGTAAATGAGGACGCACAAAGCTCGATCATTGAGAACATATATAACGTTATAGGGCATATGGAAGACTATGTGAACTTGACAAGCGATGGTGAAATGAGCTGAAGAAGTGTATGTATTATGAGGATGCGATGGCCAAATGGAATAACAAGTTATATGAAATGTAGACTAGGAGATGCACTTGAATCACCAAAGTAGTACGCTGGGTCAGAACAAAGCTGTGCGACTTACCAAGGTTTTATGGAACAGGGCCGGTGGAGATACTTTTAGAAAAAATGGACATCAATGTTCCTAAGACCCAGAGGATCAAAGCTATGGATGTGGTGGTTAACAGAACACCTATGCATTGGTGGGAGATGCACTGTGTAGAGTTACAAGAATGGATGTGGGTGGTGGAATACATCAAAGTATGTTTCCAGCTCACAATCGAATTTCAATCAATGAGTTGGTACAAGGGTATCAAGGATCCTCAGGAACGTATTGTTTCTTTGAACAATGTTGGACAACTAAGAAGGTTCCTAGTGCACAATGGGTCCATAGGTTGTCCATACAATGGAAGTGGTAACCAGAAGCTGGTACATCTAGGAGCATGTGAGAAGGAAAACAAAGAATTGGGAGAAAGTGAGCATTCATTTCTATGCAACCTTCATGCTTATGTTGGAGGACCTGCATAGAGGGATATTTTCTTAAGAATTAATGATTTCATCTTTCATCGAAAGCCTAGAAAGTTGTATGCACATACTATAAGTCAATGGATAAATTGAAGTAGTCAATATACTATTGGAAGGTCGACAATGACAACGTGCAAGAAGTGGACCCTCGGGGCTTACAGATCAATGAAACCGAGGGTGTGCATGCAATTCAAGGAAAGGTCTCCAGTAGTACTATGTAGAACTATACACGACCTTTGAAAACAAAAAAATGCAATATAGGAACAAAATAACCACCTAAGATGGCGATAATTGGTGATTATTTGGATCAGGAAACAATGACACATGTCGTAGACTTGTTGAAAGAATATGAAAACCTATTTCCAAGGAGATTTTTTAAGATGAAGGGAATTATGGGATCCCTCTGAGAGATGAAGATTCAACTGAATCTAGATAATAAGTCGGTCGAGAAGACACCATATTGATTGAACCCAAAGTACAAAGAAAAAGTGCATAGGAATTTGGATCGAATGCTAGAGGCATGGATCATTGTACCTGTGGAGGAGTCAGAATGGATCATCCTAATGGTGGTGTAACCAAAGAAGATGGGTGATCTAAGAATTTGTGTAGATCTGCACAACTTAAATGTAACATGCACGCGTGATTCCTTTCTGACACGATTTACAAATGAAGTATCAAAGAGCAAGGGTGGGCATGAAGCTTACTCATTCATAGATGGATTTTTAGGCTATCAATATGTGCAAATCACAGAAGATGATAGAGTCAAGACAATGTTTGCGAAATAATTTACCTACATTGTAATGTCATTCTATCTGAAGAATGCACCTGTGGTGTTTTCTAGAATTGTCATCACAACCTTTAAGGACTTCATGCATAAGTTTTTGGAGGTATACTTAGATGATTGGACGATGTTCAACTTGCTTAAGGAGCATATGCAGGTACTATAGTTGATGTTGGATAGATGCAAGAAGTTACAAATCTCTTTAAACCTAAAAAATGCATCTTCTATACATTGTTTAGGATTCTATTGGGACTTGTCGTGTGCAAGGAAGGCCTATTAGTTGATCAAGTAAAGATTACAATGATTGTGGACCTGTTATTCCCACACTCCGTAAGAGAGATATGTGCAACCTTGGGACACAGATAATATAGATGATTCATATGGAGTTATGCAAAGGTTGTTGTGTTGTTGGAGAAGCTACTACACAAAGATACCAAGTATGATTGGACATGAGAATTCCAGGAGGCGTTGGACATGTTGAAAGAGAGATTAGTGACTGCGTGGATACAAATATTTCCAAATTGGACCAAGATCTTCCACGTGCATGTGGATGCATATTCAATTGCACTTGGCGTAGTGCTTGTGCAAACCAACGAGGACAACATTGATCATCTAGTATATTTCGACGACATGATTCTCTCGAATTTTGAGAAGAAGTTTACAACCATGGAGCATGAAAGACTAACGATGGTCTATGCCTTGCATAAATTTAGACATTACTTACTCGACACTCCCTTCAAGTTTTTCACCATTCATTCAGTGCTCAAATACTTGGTGAATAAGCCAATGTTGGGGGGGAGGATTTGTTTATGGTTATTTCTCTTCCAAGATTTTGACTTTCAAACGCTCTTCCGATCTATGGTTATTTCTCTTCCAAGATTTTGACTTTCAAGTAGTAGTGAAACCTTGAAAACATAATGTGGGGCTTGATCGTCTCTTGAGGATAGAGTCAGGGAAGGTTGGAAGAAGTTTGGATGATGAGTTACGTGACACATAAATCTTATGAGTGAAGGCAATACCAGATCAACTTGTATAAATCATAGCATACCTCACAACAGGTCAGGCACCGGAAGAGCATACAACAACATGACACAGGCAACTGGTAACCCATAGTGTCGAATATTGGTTGATTACAAAATAGTTATATAAAATCAACGCAGATAGGATCCTACAAAGATGCATGTTGGAACACGAGACATGTTACTATACAAGGAGCACGAAGGAACTATGGGTGGACATAATGATGAGAAGCCTATGACGCAAAAAGTGTTGCATGTGGGTTGGTAGCCACCACCATTTGAAGAATCAAAGTAGTATTGCAAGCGCTGTGATGTTTTCCAATGGATCCGAAAGTCCTCAAGAAGAGATGATATGTTTCTTTTCCTGTTCATCACGCTAGTCCCATTCGAGAAGTGGGAAATTGACTTTTTAGGGTTGATCAATCCTCCAACATGTAGAATTGGTTTGTAGTATATTATCATAGTGACATAATACTTGACCAATTGGTCAAAGGCCATGCTAGTAAAGGATTGTACTATAGAGATAGTTACACACTTAATTTTTAAAAATATTATCACTAGGTTTGGATGCCCAAAGATATTGATGAGCAATCAGGGTGCACACTTCATGAATAACACCATTCATGCACTAACTTAGGAGTTCATGATCAATCATCAGAAGAGCACATCATATCACCCATAGGCCAATCACATGTTTGAAGCAATCAACAAGATATTAGAGCACGTCCTTACTAAGGTCTGCAATGTACATTGTGATGATTGGGATAAGAGGATTCTTGCAGTATTATGGGAATAGAGGACAACTTGCAAATGATTGATTAGGCATACTCCATTCAAGTTGGTCTATGGAAAAGAAGCATTGATACCATTTGAATTTGTGGTACCAAGTCTTAGAATTTTAGTCGTGACATAGATGTTAGATGACTAGGCACTTCAAAGGTGGTTGGATGAGTTATTGGAACTAGAATAAGACTGATTAATTGCAAGGCACAACCAGATGGTCGAGAAACATAGACAGAAGGCTTGGAATGATAGCAACATCCGGTGCTAGAGTCTACAATTGCAATGTTTGGTATTACTATATGAAAGGAAGTTCCTAATACACCTTGGTAAGCTACGCATATGTTGGTTAGGACCCTTCAGGCTAGTATACATTAGTGAGGCTGGTGCAACAAAGTTAGGAACGTTCACTAGTCAACCACTCAAATGATCGATCAATGAAAGTTGGCTAAAGGCATATTATGGCCCACAAGGGTGGAATGTGCCTTGAATTGAGAAATTTTCAGAGTTAGCGTAGCTTAGGAGTTAGGTGGGTAGGAGTAAAGGTAGGTATAACTAAACAATTATTAGTAGGATAGGATAGATCTCAGGAACCCACAGGACAAGATGGGTTTGTACCCATGTAGGTTTATAAGATTAAGAGAAATGTAGGAGTTAAATGAAAGAGTTAAAGTGAAAGGATAGGATAACTGGAGGACAATGGGCCAATAGGGAATATGGGAGAACAATACGACGATGTGATTAGCAATTGTGCTCAGACATGTCACAACGACATGGGGGATTAGAAAAATTATGGTGCATCAATGGTACAATGACATAGTATGGTTAGCGCCATGATAGATCAACACAACATGTGGAATGGTAAAGATGATCAAAATAGGTACAACTAGCAAACATTAATCATGATAGACCAAGAATCATAGACATTGTTGAGCAAGTGGCCACATGGAAAAAATAACCCACATGGCTATTTATATTCACCATTGTCCTGCTACTAGTTAATTTGCTAAGAATTAAACCAAAACATCCATAGATTTTAGAGATCAGGGTGCAGTTCGAGCCAAGCTAGAGAGCTCATTTCTTTCTTACCTTTAGGCACGAGCACCATCCATGGTCGGTCTAGCAATAGAGCAAGGATTAGTAGAAAGGACCTAGTAGTGGTGAAGATTTAGGTCGACTGAGGGTTCCCTAACATGATGGCTACTTCCAACAAGTAATTATAACGTGGTTGAATACATGTAGCAAAGGAATTCTGGATACTGATGGCCCAAATCCCAAGAGAGTTACACATTCGAGAACATCTCTTCAGCAGAGGACCCCACCTACAATTTTCCGATTGCAACATTTGGGAAGTGACATAGTTCCCTGAACCCTGCTTTAAATATCATGTGGATGTCAACCTAGGGCCCAAGGGGTAAGGGTAGGTGATCCCTATGCAATGGACCAACCCCATTTTTGAGTTTGAAATTTCGACACTATTGGATGCCCCCCATATGATGTGTAGTTTCACTAGTCTTCACTACCCTCATGTAGCTCGTAAGAGACAGGAAGAAGATGAACGATACACAGGATGAAAATATCACCATAGCAGGCAACTCGGAGGTCACTGGGGTGATAGCACTTAGTTTAAGATGAAGGACTTGGCCTAAACAATGCACGAGGTTCTGGGATGCATGCTAAAGGGAAAAAATCCCCAAATGGTCCAGAACGAGGTCAACGACAAAGAGGTCGAGATCCCCGATGAATGAAGGAAGAATTCACATTTAGTCTGTGGGAGTTGTTGACACATTCAAGGGATTGTGAATGTCTACCACACTGACAAGATGGATATATTTTTCCTAGATAGAGACTTATGCAAGAATTCCATGAGTTTGACTCAAGAGTTCCAACAGTTCATCACCGAGCTAATAACGAAGGTGGTATCCATAGCCTCCATCACACCATAATGAAGTTTGTTGAATCGAGGACGAGCCAGCTAATAGTGTTGGGGGTTGTTGGCACCCTAATTTTTTGACAAGACCACGCACGTGCCACAAGTCTACACTGCACGCACACCACAAGTATGCACTATGCGCACACCATGAGTTTTGCACCACACATTTAAAAAAATAATGTGGAAATATTGTGGATCGAAAAATTTTAAATATAAAAAAACCACCTAAGAAGGGAGGGGGGTTGCTACTGGTAGCACCATTTTTAAAAATGGGGTAAAAAATGCGACCCCCCAAAAAATGAGAACCTTTTAGAGGTCTCATTAAGTTGGTAACTATGTTGTGTGTGTGTTTAATGACCCAAGTGCATGTCTATGAAGATGAATGCACAAGTAAGAATAATTTTAGAGAAATTTTAGAGCAAGGAAAAGAACTCACTGACCATATTTGTGTAGTTCTATTACTACCTGGTTAACCTCAAATGAGAAATCATGTTGCATGAAATGCTCATAGTTCAAGTGTGCAAGGGTACTCTCTTGAAAGGAGAGCCATGCATTAGGGATTATATCCTTAAAATTATGTTGTGTGAAGGATTGTGAAATATTGATAAAGGGTTTTATCTTAAGCTAAATGGAGGAGAGTGTGAAAATGATGCACATGCACGCACATATATTTTCGAAGGTAGAGTTGGCCTAAAATGTTGAATGAAAGGATCATATTGAAGACCCTTACATGAGTCTAATTATGAAGAAGGAAATAGTGATTGTGGTATTTTGGGTAATGATATTGTCTAGTTGACCTTATCTTGAAGGTTATGCTTGTCTTGGGAGAGTTCTCTGAGAAGGTTGTAAGCCACTCCTCAGAAAGAGATAGAATAAAGAGTTCACTTGGCGAGTGAGCATGAGTATTATGTGTGGCCTAGCATATACCATGTATATTCTTTTGATGATTACTTTGTGAGAAAGAGAGTAGAATACTTATGAGTATGCCTACGAGACTTTCCAATGGATTAATGGTGAGATTTCAAAAAGAAAAACTTAATTTAAGCCTATATTGAGGATGTAATAATTATTGTGAATTCATTAAAAACAAGGTATGGACATGCTAGTTATATCCTTTGAGGTGAAAATAGTAATGTTGAATGGTTCTCCCTTGAGGGAGGGGATTGATGTGTATCTATGTATGTTGATAAGGTGTAACAAGCATTGCACGGGTATGACCCTGCTTAATTATTTT
>CBVK0103778340.1:0-15049 GCA_900067695.1 Picea abies
TTCTCTGTGGGCTCGGAAATCAATAAAAATCTCTCATTTGCTGGTTTTCCCTTCAGGGTTTTTCCAGGGATGTTTACCCAAAATTCTCTGTGTCAAATGTGTGATTGGTTTGCTATTTTTCCACTGTGCATGTCCTGTTAATAAGCTCAGTGTATTTCTGTTCATAAAAATCAGAGCTGGAATTTTATTGTTTTCCGTGCATGCATGCATCTGAAATTTATTTTTTATTTGAAGTAGAGATTAGATCTGAGCTTAAGAAAATTAACACTAAGGACATATATTGATGACATGAGGGTTTTATCTTCATCTCTTGATGATCATTTTAATTATCTAGATAGATTTCAAGAAAGAGTTGATCGATATGGTCTAGTTCTTAGCAAATCCAAATTCAAGATTTTTAAAAGCAAGATTAACTACTTTGGTATCACTATTGATGAAGGCAAAATTATCATGCAACCTTATACAATGTCCAAGATCTTTGCCTTCCCTGATGATCACCTAGATAAGACTCAAATCCAAAGATTTCTTGGTTGCATAAATTATGTCAGTGAATATGTTATCAATTGCTCCAAGGAAATAGCCTCTATCAGAGAATATTTACACCTTGGTGGTTGGTCACATAATGCTACTAATATCATCAAAAGATTAAAATCAGAATGCTTCTAATAATTTTCTTCATTGGCCTTCTGGTAAAAGAAAGTTGATCCTTCAAACAGATGCTACTAATAATTTTTGGTCTGCATTGTTAGTTAAGAAACTTGATAAGGCCGAAGAACTTTGTAGCGCTAAATCTGATGAATTTTCTAAATCTAAAAAAGAGGTATCATATTTGAGAAAAAGAAATATTGGCTATCAAATGCGGGATCGGAAATTCAAACTCTATTACGTCCTCAAGTATTTTTGGTCTGAATTGAGAGAAATGATTTCAAGTTTTCTCAAAACAAACACTGAAGATTTTCAACTCATAGCTTGAGGCAGGCTATTAAATTGGCAACTTTGGTTTAATGTGTTTGATTTTACAGTTCAATGGGTTAAGTCCTCTAACAATGGTTTAGCTTATGCCCTCACAAGGGAAATGGCTTCTGCAAGAATGGTTTGTGATCAGTGTAACATTGAACCTCCCAATTTTGATGATCTCACCCATTGGAAAGGTTTGAAAACTTTTGCATATAAGCCCTTTTAGCACAAAAACGTATTTGCCTTTGCCATTATGCACGGTTTTGACAACAACTCTTATGAACCTGAAGGACCTCGTTTTGATGTCATCACATTGGTTTCATCACTCTCATCATCAATAATGGTAAGTGGGAATCGAATGATAGTATTATGGCTGATATACTTTGAATGCAAGACGTACCCACATGGTTGTCATCACCAGAGCCACAAAATTTGGTTTTGCTATACTAGTAGTCATCACACATTATACTAGTAGTACCTCATGCCTCTTCGAACCGCGACAACCAAAATACACAATCTTTATTCCGTGAATTCAATGATGCTCATTTGGGCCCCATTCTCTAGTGCAAAAATTCTGCTATAGGTTACATGTGTGGCCAAGGAAATTGTGTATGTTTTAATGATGATATTTAGGTAATAAATACTTTTGTAAAAGTAGCTTTTCTTATGAGAAGGCATCATTACATGATGACAAGACCCTTGTTAGGAATCTACTTTAGATAAAGTTATTTTGTAAAAGTAGTGTTTTCTCATGAGTTGACAGTGTCAGATATGAAATGACCTTCGCCAGGAATCTACTTTAAAAAAAGTAGAAGAAAGTAAGTTTGATTTGATCATAGAGATTTTTTGATCAGTGGTACAAGAAGATTCTTTGATAAGACGTAATCTGATCTTTTAATAAATAGTTTTAAATAAAATTTTGAAGTCTAGAGTTTCCTCTCACTCTATAAATATGTTGTAATACCTTGCATTACATATCTTATGTTTGTTGAACATAATATCGAAGCTTTTGAGGCCACCTGTCCATTGTGACAATTTGGTCCATTGGGTTCAAAGCATCACCTTTTTTCGCCATTGCGTCAATTTAAAATGCCAATGACTGTCAATTTTATGACTGTGTAATTTTATGATCTGAAAAATTACTTCCGAGTGACCCAAACAGTAAACCCTAGGACTGTTATCACTGAAATTATGACAGAAAATTACAGCAGTGGAAACATAAAGATCAGAGAGAAATTATCCATGCACATGAGACACAATTTTTAGTTCTGTAAACTATTCAATTTCAGAATTTTTGAGGGCAAAATCAACCCTCCGAGCAATTCACAAAATCACCAAATCTGAGGACAAAATCAGTCCTCTCAAAATCAACAATTTTTTGGAAAAACCTCCTCACTTGCAAACTTGTTGACGTCACTTGTACGGTTTGCTGATGTCAGCCGTACGGACTTCTGATGTCAGCCGTACGGACTGCCGATGTCAGCTGTACGAACCTGTCACCTGCCTAGAAACCCTCACATGTGCGGCTGTACAGACTGTCACACATGTGGCTATACGGATTGTCACACGTGCGGCTGTACGGATCTGTTACACATGTGACTGTACGGATCTATCACACATGCAAGTTGTACGATCTGTCTTCTTCCACACGTGTGGCCTTTCTCTCTCCTATTCACATGTGCGATCTCTCCTCCCACATGCGACTGTCCTTCTAGGCTGAAAAATTGAAGAGAAAGAATGTCTAAGAACCCTAGGCGAGATTTGCCAAACTGCATAATTTCCCTTGCTGAAATGACCAAGCCTCTTAGCACAAGTGCTCACTCACTTATGCTAACTCCATAATGTCACAATCTCTCATCTTTTTTTTATAGGAGTCCAAAATGATTTTAGAAGCCCTTAGCCTACTCTAAGGAGCCCTCCACTAAACTCAACATTAAATTAGAATTCTTTATTCCTCCATGTGGGTGTGAAACCCCAACACAAGCCCCCAAATCCCATCAACAAGCCCACGAAGCCCCAAGCTCCAATTCAAGGGGGTTTTCATCAAACGAAAAGTCCAATGTGGTGCCAATGATGATTCCCACATGCCCGACACCAAGGCCACTTGTGGGAATACCTCCCGAAGCTACAAAACATCAACACTCCCTCTTAGCAAGGGAGGTATTCCAGAATCCATACTCTATCACCTGGAAGTATCTCTATCTCCCATATTGGAAGTAGCTCTGCCTCCTACATTGGATCCGCTACCACAACTACACTCCAATCCTCCTAATTGGTTGCTCCCTCTCTCACCGAAGCGAGTCCTGCTGTATGACATGGTTCCTCTTTGGAAGACACACTGCTCCTAGAAGCCTCCCGCTTATGAGCTTCTTGTCTAGCTTCCTCAACCCATGACACCTTCCTGATAGTCTTGGAAGACTCCTTTCTCCCACTTGAAGGTTGTCTCTCTTTGAACGACTGACTCTCCCTCTGAACTTGCTGACTCTCTCTGAAGTTGGGCTCCCTGTTGGCCCTTGGTTATGGAAGAAAGCGAAGATTAAGGAAGAAAGGCGAAATACGAACTGCGCGGAAGGCACATTGACTGATATTGGGTCGAAGTGGTCAAAGAAGAAGAAAAGAAGGAGTGAAGTAAGGGAAAGATAGCCGTTGAATGAGAAGATCAAGGATGACAGATCAACAAGGAAAATAGATCGTGGACAACTTAGCAAGCAGAAGAAGACGTCAACGAGTGCTTTGGAGCACCTCGCGGGAAAGAAGGAACGACAGGCTGGCGAAGCCTTGAAAACGCAGGTCAAGTTGACCTAGGGTTTTGGTATCTAGGGTTTTGACACCTAGACGTTTGTCATTGTAATGTATAAATAAAGGTCTAGAGGACCTAGCATGGGTTGTTTGATGGTTGTTTGATTGTTGTTGATTCTGGGTTTATCATTGTGGATTAAGAGAGTGAGTATTGTTGTCTAGAGAAGTATTGTATCGAGAAAGAGTTTGTACTGTAAGATCTTCAGCTGGGTGCACAAAGAGGAGAGAAAGGGAGAGATATATGCAAGCTAAGTGTGCAGATAGAGCTGTATGTTTCCACATAATATCAAGAAACACAATTCTGTGGACGTAGCCCTAGGGAGAGGGTGAACCACGTATATATTGTTGTTCTATGTGATTGATGATGTGTTCTTTTTCTTTCTATTATTTTGTCATTGCATCATTGTGTTAGATCTGAGACATAGCTCATGCAGTAGGCCTAAAAGAGATAAATAATAACTATATCTTTGTTTGTTGTTTCTTTGAATCTGCTTGAATTTGCTCTAGTTGTAGACACCTGTGTCCTGCAACCCCCTATCGCTACTTCGAGTGAGACTGCATCTGCTTCATAGGTGTTGTCAAAAGGGCCAGTAGTTAAGGCTTGTTGGTGTGTTGTTAGAGTTGAACCTTGTGTTTTCCCCTGTGCCAACAAATGGTTCCATTGCCAGGACTGGGATCTTCTTGAGGGAATGTCAAGGTGGTTTCCATCGAAGACAGAGATTCATAAGTGGATAGAAGAAAAAGAAAGGGACGTCGTTGAAGCTTAGAACAATAATCCTATCTTTAGTATAGAAGACAGGTTGGGCAGGTACATCTTTACTGATGTGCATGAGATTTTCTTTGGAGGAATTCATAAGGAGTTGTACGAGTGGTTAGCCAGATTAGCAGACACCCAGTTTGAGATCATATCTAGACCACCTGTGGTTTGGACAACGAAACTGATCAAGAAAGTTAAGAGAGTCGATAAAGTTGTGTCTAGAGAAGTGGATCTTTGGTTTGATAGCACTATTGGAGGATACATTACGGATTTTTCTATCGACAAAATAGAATCATACAGTCAGGAAGAGAGGTATTTATTTAAGGGACCTAGAGGGAAGTTTCTACACTTTTTGAAGATAAATATTAAGATGCTATTGCACGGGAAGAATATCCTGAAGATACAGTAATCAGTTGGAGTTTAAAGTTAATGTTCAAGAATTCAGACAACAAAAGTGACGCGGAGGATGTACACACGCGTAGTGGGAGATCGTTTAGAAAGGTTCCTCTTTTAGACCTATTTAAGTAGAGTTACATACCATTGAATCAAGACAAAGATTTGTACAGTGAAGAGGAAGTAGGGAGGTCAGGCGAAGAGTATTTAGAGCTCACGGGAACAAAAGAAATAGGGATTGAGGAACTTCACTAGGAAGAACTAGAAACTTCAAGAACTGTGCCTACTGTTAAAGTAAGTACTATTACTCCTCTTATTTTTTTAGTAGCATTAAGTAACCAGAGTAACTAGAGTAGTTAGAGAAATCAGAGTACTGTTACAAGCAGTTTAGCACATACTTAGTCAAGAAACCAAGGAAGATCTATGGCCAATGAAATGAGGTTACCCATCTTTAAAGGTGATGGATCTGAAGATCCTTACCAACATTGGTTCTTATGCAAAGTTGTATGGAGCATTAAGCAAGTCACCGACAAAGCTGTCAAGAGAGCTCAGTTTAGTACTATCTTAAGGGACCGTGCCCTGAGCTGGTACATGAAATTTGCTTCATGATATGTGCAACTGAAGCCACTTAATGACATCAATAGTGCATTGGGTGTGTAGTTCAAGAAACCTAAGTTGGAGTCACAATGCATTACAGAGTTGAAATAAATCAAGAAGAAGGTGACTAAACCTGTTTAGGAATTTGATCAGAGGTTTAAGACCCTAACATACCACCTAAGTTTTCAGATTCCAGATGAACAACATAAAGAAAGGTTCATCGTTGCTCTCTTTCCACACATCAGAGTCCCTATGATGCAACATAAGGTCACTTCACGGGTTGAAGCATTGGATATTTCCATGAAAATAAAAGCATCCCCTGTAGGAGAAACCAACCTAGGTATGAGCCAGATTTTGAATCAGTTAACCAGTTTATCTTTATAGGTTAAAGACATGAAGAAGGAGAAAAGAAAGGAGAAAAGAGAATATATCTCGTGTATCAGATGTAAATTAGAGGGCCATAACAAAGAACATTGTCCCTTATTTAATGAATATTTTTCCTCTGGAGATCCTAACCCTTTGAAGCAGGCTACTATACCCTCGTGTGAGGTATGCAGAACTAGACATCTCCCTGGTGAATGTTGTTACATGTAGAAATATGTCCATACCCCCACTAATCTTTATTGTACATTCTGCAAATTTTTGGGACATGATGAAAAGGACTGTAGGGCTTATGACCTCATGCACGAAAGATCAAGGGATACATATAGAATCCAAGGAGAATTACAACAGGAAGGAAATGTCACACAGTTCAACTCCCCAAGTAGAGAAAACTTCAACCCTCGAGGTGGATTCAGAGGAAGAGGATGAGGAGGAGGCATGGGTCAAGGTCAAGGTTAGATTATTTGCTATAACTATGCCCAATCAAGTCATTTGTCAAGGGATTGTCAGAACCTTTGTACTACTTGAAACTTATGTAACTCATTTGATCATGTCATCGAAGAATGTCCAGTGTTATTAGCTAAACTTTAGGAGAAACAAGGAGGAAACTAGCAAGTTCAATTAATATCAGCAGAACCTTGTGGTGAGGATACAAGAGTAGTTTTTATTACTAGAGGAGGCTCTATTACAGGAGAAGATCGGGTGACTCTAGGAAAGACTACAAAGGGATCAGGGATCATAAGAGCTGTAGAGAAAGAACAATTGTTTGATCCAAGGAGAGAAAAACATACTTTTGAGAAAGCAAGGAAAGAATTTGTAGGAGAATAGGCTTCTTCATTGAGGGCATGGCCATAAATAAGGGAATGTGAAATGCCACTAGCATTTGATCAGTCTGCCCTAGCTGGACAAGGAAAATATGTAAGCAAGATCATGGACTTCTTGTATACTTGTATCAATTTGATTAAAGATTAAAAAGTTGTGCAAGAACTACAACACCTGGTAAGACAGTATGAAGTTGGAAGAATATATCCTCTACTGAGTAGAGTTGTGAATCAAGTATCTAGAAAAAGTAGGACAAACAAGGAACCACACCTTAGTGCTCAGATTGGAGACTACGACATGGAATATGTGGTCCTCGACTTGGGATCAGAAGTAAATGTTATGACGAAGCAGACTTGGGCAACTTCGGGTGAGACTGCATTTGCTTTGCAGGTGTTGCCGAAAGGGCCAGTGGTTAGGGCTTGTTGGTGCGCTGTTAGAGTTGAACCCTAGGTTTTCCCCTGTGCCAATACTCCCTCTGAGTCTGCACAACCTTCAGAGCTACTTGCTCTGTGACCTTTGTCACTTTGCTACTGCTAGCCATAACTCGCATAGGCTGGCCCTTAAGCCTATATAGGTTGCTCTCCTTAACTCCAAGAACCATTGCTACTTTGGAGATAGATCCTCTGGGCATGAATAACACTTTTCTATCTTGGAACAAAACTACATAGCCCTTCTCCTCAATTACTCCTCCTAAGTTTTGGCACCCATAACACATTTGACACCCTCAACACATATTCCAACTCCGTCTGGAATGACACTGATCCAGATCCATGTACTGCAGGCTTGGTGCCCATACCAAGTTCTACACACAAGTTTGAGTCAGTGTCTGTGAAGCTGTTGAACAACTTCCATGCTCCTGTTATATTGCACGAGGCTCCACTATCCACCAACCAAGTCCCATCACCGGAAGCTGTACCAGAAAGGGTAGAGATTGGCAAGAATTCCCTCTGAAGCCTGTCTGCAACCTCATCAACCTCTGTCGCTAATGCCTGCTGCTTCCTTCACCATCTCCTCCGCTGTGGACATTATGAAGCATAATGACCAAACTCATGACAAGCAAAGCACTTGACCTTGCTAAGGTCCTTCTTCCTCCTCAGCTCTGGAGATGCCTCTCTCTCTGGTGAACCACCTTTTCTGCCCTTCATGGTATGAGCAACCAGAGCCTGGTTTTCATCATTGTTGCCTTTCTGCTTGCCATTCTTGGACTCTAACCGACCCTCCTTCTAGATGCAATCGGTTCATAATTTGTCAAAATCTGGCAACTTCTCTTGTGCATAGATCCCCTGCACAAATGGTTCCCAAGACTCGGGAAGACTGCTCAATGCCACATTTACCAACTCAACATCATCGACTTTCTCATCAATGGTTGCAAGATGATCACGAATCTGAGTGGTCCTCATGGGGTAGCTAGCAACTGTGTCCGAACTAGACATCTCAACAGCTTGGAGATGGTGCTTCAAAATCAATTTCTGACATACATTCTCGCTTGGTACAAGCCCACCAAAGCATCGTACATATCTTTAGTTGTCGTCCTCTTAGAAATGTGAGGAATTAGGTGATCCTTCACAGAATCTAACAATACTCGCTTGGCCTTCACTTCATCTTATGAGCTACCAATTCTTGCGGATCATTAGGATTTGGAACCACTGAATCAACATATTCTTTGAGATCATTCTCCTCCAAGAGAAGGAGAATCCTGGCTTTCTAAGCCCGAAAATTTGTTGCCCCTTCCAACTTGTCCTCAATCTTAAGAGTGTTCAACATTGTGACCTGCCCAAAACAAAAACAAAAATCTGCAACAACAAATCTGTTGTACCACAAATCTGTAGTTGCTTGTGTTTCAAGAAGATGACCCTTCTCTCTTCAAAGCCTCAACTCTGATACCATGTCAATTTTATGCAACTAATTTCAGATCTGAAAATTACTTCCAAGTGACCCAAACAATAAACCCTAGGGCTATTATCATTGAATAATTTTACACTGAAATTATGATAGAAAATTATAGCAGCGGAAAAATAAAGATCAGAGAGAAATTATCCATGCACATGAGACCTAATTTTCTGTTCTATAAACTTTTCAATTTCAGAAATTTTGAGGGCAAAATCAGCCCTCCGAGCAATTCACGAAATCACCAAATTTGAGGACAAAATCAATCCTCTCAAAATCAGCAAAATCAACAAAACCAAAGCAACAATTTTCCAGAAAAACCTCCTCACTTGCAAATCTGCTGACGTCACCTGTACGGTCTACTGACGTCAATTGTACGAACTGCTGACATTAGCTGTATGGACCTGTCACCCACCTAGAAACCCTTACTTGTGCGACTGTTATGCTCCCTCACACGTGCGACTGTACGGACCCATCACACGTGTGACTGTACGGATCTGTCACACGTACGAGTTGTACGGCCAATCTTCTTCTTCCACACGTGCGACGTTTCTCTCTCCTCCTCCTATTCACACATGCGACCTCTCCTCCCATGTGCAACCGTCGTTTAGGCTGAAAAATTGAAGAAACAAAATGTCCAAGAACCCTAGGCCAGATTTGTCAAAGTGCAAAATTTCCCTTGTTGAAATCACCAAGCCCCTTAGCACAAGTGCTCATTCACTTATGTTATCTCGATAATGTCACAATGAGATTGTCACAATCTTTCCTCTCCTCTCCTTTTATAGGAGTCCAAAGTGTGTTTAGAAGCCCTTAGCTTACTCTAAGGAGCCCTCCACTAAACTCAACATTAAATTATAATTCTTTATTCCTCCATGTGGTTGTGAAACCCCAACACAAGCCCCCACAACCCATCAACAAGTCCCCACAACCCATCAACAAGCCCATGAAGCCCCAAGCTCCAATCCAAGGGGGTTTTCACCAAACAAAAAGTTCACCAAACAAAAAGTCCAATGTGGTGCCAACAAAGATTCCCACATGCCTAACACCAAGGCCACTTATGGGAATACCTCCCGAAGCTACAAAACATCAACAATGACATCCCTAGTGGGAACCCTATTTGCACCCAATTCATTATTTTTGGCAAAAAAAATCATCAACAATATGATTTTTCGGTCTCAATTTGGATTGCAATTCTTCAAATATGTTGCAGTGAATCATTTTCAAACAAATTTAAATCACACAATTGCTCTCTAGCTATAGAGAATAGGTTTATTGTCCAGATGACTTCATTCACAACATTGTAGAGTTTATTAATTTTGAACCTTGCTCTAATACCAAACTCGAGTGACTTTGACACTAAGATTCAACATTGATACTAGATCGACCAATGAACCTTGTTGCCGTCCTTATACACACTTGCAAACGTGAGCTAAGTCCAACTCACTTAGTGTGTCCTTGGAGGCACAATGCCTAGGTTCAAAGCCCACTGTCACCTCGACTTGAACCTCTTTCATCTAGGCTTACTCCTAAGGAAGCCAAGGGGGCTAGACCCTAGTTACTATGTGAAATTAAGAAGTTAATTTCTAGGAGTTGGTTTTAATTAGTTAATGGTTTAGGGGAATCTAGCCTATACGAGAGGCAAACAATGCAAATTGCAACTATTCATTGCAAAGGAAAGTCCTTTCCTAAGACAACTAAGACTAGTGCCTAAGGTTGAAGCCCACTGTCACCTCGACTTGAACCTCTTTCATCTAGGCTTACTCCTAAGGAAGCCAAGGGGGCTAGACCCTAGTTACTATGTGAAATTAAGAAGTTAATTTCTAGGAGTTGGTTTTAATTAGTTAATGGTTTAGGGGAATCTAGCCTATACGAGAGGCAAACAATGCAAATTGCAACTATTCATTGCAAAGGAAAGTCCTTTCCTAAGACAACTAAGACTAGTGCCTAAGGTTGGGCAAGGGGTCAACTAAAGTTAAAGGAGATTAGATTTTACAAAGAGTTACACAAGATTACAAAATAATGAAATTAGAGCTAGATATAACTAAAAGAGATAACAATTATCTACAAATCTAAGAATGCTAAAGATACAACAATTATACACTTATGGACAAGAAAAGAAACAAACACTAACTTGATTACTTGATTGTGCAGGGAAATGAGGATTGCTCAAAGGAAAAGATTACATCAACACATCAAGCCTGCAAACCCAAACATAGAGTGCCTCCACAAGATGCACAACTCTAAGGGGATGCTTCAATGGCATACACAAGTACACAACACAAACTCAAACAATGAGGTTGCCTCCAAAGGATGCGCAACTTCAAGGGGTTAATCCAATAAACCAACACAACTTAAAACCGAAAATTGAAATGCTCAAAAGAAGCCTCCAAGGGCAAGGGTGCAATTCTAATTGACCTAGTTAACATCCACAAGTGCTTAAAGTAAATTGCATGAAAAGTAAAGAAATTGACAAGTGCTTGCAAAACTACTTAAGCATCAACCATGAAAGAAATGCAAATGAAAGTGCCCCAAGGTTGTAGTGGATTAATTAGGATTATTAAGTTGTTAAATTAGAGAATGAATCCTAACTAAGTGACAACCCCAAAACTCCCCCCCGCTTGTACCAAATAGTTGTTGGGTGCTCAATAAGTGAGGCAAACAAGGCCCCACCCTAGCTCCACAGGTCAACCCAAGAAAAGAAGTACTCCCGAGAAGGACGCCAAGCGCCGTGAGATCGTCCTCGATCTAGCACCTCCCGTTGCTTCCTTACAGTTCTCATTTAGATGACAAAGTTGGGTCAGTAGAGGGTGACCTATTAAAACTAATTAATTTTAGAGCCTAGGAGACTAAGGTAGATTGAGTTAGTTGTGTGTTGAGCAAGATGTGCTTGCTAAATGTCAAGTGCTTGAATGTAAATGAGATTGCTTGCAAGTAAAAAAGTACTTAACAAAAGTGTGTAACTTGAAATAGCATGAAGTACTTGAAATAAAACTTGCAAAAATGAAAATCGATGTTTGCCTTAAACCAAAGTGTTATACCATACTCATGAGATTGCAAGAAAAAGAAAGTACTTGTGATAAAATGAACTTGAAAACAAAGTACTTGAAGGAAATATAGCTTGCAAAGAAAAGGAAACTAAATGAGCATCATAAACTTATTATGCCTCCATGGGCCTACACTAGCTTATGATTATTTCATAACTTAACATAAACCATTATTGAACATAAATGAAACAACCACAACTAGTCTAGCCTTACAATTTTGGGGGTTGGCAAAGCCAATCACACTCCAAGGTGTAGGCAAACAAGTAGAAAATAAATGCTTGTAAATAAAACTAAGTTAAGCAAATCTCAAACAATGGCACAAGGTGGAGGCAAGCCTTCCTTTGTTGTGTTAAAGTGGGTTGAAAAAAAACTAAACTAATAACAAAAAATAACTTGCATCAAAAGAGCCTCACGATTTAGGATGGTTGATAAAGCCTATCACTTTCCTAGGTGTAGGAAAGAAACTAAAAAAAACTTGCAGAAAATTAATTTTAGGAGAAATGCAAGCCCTTGGTTACTCTTTGGGGGCTTACTTACAATGAAGATAGAAGAGAGAAGTGTTGGGGGTGTAGGCACCCCAACTTAGGAGGTTATGGCTGATGTTTTAAGGCCCCAAGTGGGTTGTTCCTCCTCGTTTTCTGTCAATTACTTGCAAAAACCAGCAAGCTGGAAAACTGCAGAAAACCACTGAAAACCCTGCAGAAAATTTCTGTTAAGAGAAAACAGAAATATAAGATGAAATATGGCAGTATTTGTAGTCGATTTTGATCTACTTCAGCATGTAAATATACCCATGTACTCAGAAATCACAATAGAAAAGCAAAACCGAAACTATAAAAGGAAATAAGATTGGGTTAAATGAACAACTTCCAAATTAAAGTTGCTCCTCCTTAACCCTTAAGCAACTTGCAAGATAATGAGACAAAGCTACAAGATCAAGCAAGAGGTAAGTACATCCCTAAACATCCACAAAATACTTTGAAGAAGAAAGGAAACTACACTACTAAGATCTAGAGCAATACTACTCTAGATCTATCCAAACAAAGTACTTTGCTTGGATCTCCTACTCTAATCTAACAACTAAGAACTCAAACAATGCCAAATACAAGTTACCTCAATAAGCTCCAAAACTACACATCAAGAATACTCCAAATGCAAGTGGTTCCTCCAAAGTTTCTTCTATTATGAGCCTAGCTTGAGCAAATACTTGCTTCAAGCTTGAGAAATGAGAGAGCAATATGGGAGAGAGAGAGAATGGGAGAGATTTGGGCATAATAACAATACACTAAGAGAAGATGGAGAGATGAGGGTGAGAGGGCCTCTATTTATACTTGGGAAGGCAAAGTTACCCCTCTTAAATCTAAGACAAGTGTCAAAACACAAGCAAGAGTGATTATCTCTAGGAGGGGGGTGCATTTTTAGGGTTAGGGTTGTGGATTGATGAGATGGGATGAGATGGCAAGTGAATGCTTGGTCAAGGGTGTGAGTTGGAAGGTCTAGGAGGGCGCACTAGGTAAGAGAGGGCCCACAACCTTTAATTTTTTGGTTTTCCATAGTTTCCTCAGGGGGGGGGGCGCAACTTCCCTAGGGGGAACAACTTAAAGTGATGGTGGCTAGGTGGGAATGGGTTATGAGGGTGAGAAAGGGGTTAGGATAGGCTAGTCTAAGGTTTAAACATCATCTCCCACTCTCTCTTCAACCAATTAACTCAAAATTACAAAATTTGACATTTTGACTATGTCAATATAAGCAATTAAATTGTTGTTTTGGATTGACCAAGATTCCTCATGGACAAACACCTAGCAAAACTTGTCCAACTGAGCTGAAACTTGGTTTAAGGGTGTAGGGGGTCTCGTTCCATTTCTTTTGAGCACAAATACTCCTATCAAAAGCCCAAGGACCTAGTTTTTACATTCTTCATCAAACTTTAATTAAAATTACCCAACTTCGGCAATTTTAATAAATGAAAAAAACCTATCTAGACTCGATAGAATTCCGCAAAACTTTAAGAGATGTCTTACATGGTCATTTACAACATTCCTAGACGCTAGCTACCAGAGGACTAGACCATTAGAACACGTTTCACCACTTTGGAGGAATTATTTGTGGGATTGAAAAACTCAAGGGAAATTAATAAGGCTGGTTAGGCCAAATTAATAACCCGAGGAAAAAAAACACTCAGTGAAAGGGACTCCTCTAATGATGAAGTCCTAAGGCAACTAACCTAACTATTATCCATGCAGAGTCATTACATTATTATCCCACGTAGGGGAGCGGAAATTCCATTACAAAAAGAAGTGCTGAAGGCCAAAAATGACTTGTAGAACCAGTAAGTCTCTGACTTGGTAGCACCTGATGGTGCAAATCTTCATGGTACATGGAGTTGACCCCCTAGTTGAATAGGTGGTCAACAAACCCCTTGACAGCTATAATATTAAACTTCATAGTTAGCATTAATGAGTTATAACATTGACCTTACACTAATGTTTGAGTTCCAACCTTAGTGGGTTGGGTTGTTAATAATTTAGGATGTGTGTATGTGCATCCTTATAGATTCATCATTTAGATCAACCAATAAGGCTCAACAGAATCATATGCCAGAAAACATAGAAATACTGTGAATGATGATATCATAAATTGTACAATTACAGATCTCAGGTTCCCTAGTTAAGTTAGAAATGACAATTCATGCTATCAACTGCTAGAATTCTATTATTCCATCTCCATCAAAGCGTGATATTTATCCAATCATCAATGTGCTTGCTAATTAATTACAATTTTAGCTACATAAATTTAATTTTTACTATAGATATCTTCAGCAACAACCTCTAAAATTTATGCATGTCATCATCACATGATTGAGTTTCCCATTAGTTGAAGGCTCTATCGAGTCAGCTTATTCTTTTATTATACTACCAACTTGTTGAGTGAATATCAAAATGTCGACCCACTTAGATTGTCAAATCCTATGCTGAGTGGAAGTTGATGTAGGTAGAGTTGTTGAGTCACCAAATTGAGTTGACCTAGGTAGACATCAAACCACCAAGTTGAGTCAACATTGACTTGTGTTACAAATCAACTTAATGGTGCTGATATCAACACCAAGGTGGATTACTAGGAAAGATCTCAGATGGACCAAGGTGGATCCTTGAGAAAGAGTTAAGAGTTAAGATGGAAGTGGAAAACTAGAGAGGAGGTGCTTCTAGTTCAAAGATGTTGGAGGTATAATACTCATCATTTCTTTGTTGTGCTTTTCTTCTTCATACCTTAGGATTGACATTCCTTTGTCTAGTTTCCAAGAGGTGAACAAATAATGTTTCTAAGTAATAGGGTCATTAGATGAGCTACTTACTACTTTCTGCATGAAGGCTCATAAATAGTAGTGGATGTGTTGGCCCTTGACCAAGTTTTG
>CBVK0103778360.1:0-17544 GCA_900067695.1 Picea abies
TGGATGTCTAGGGTTTTTGGAATTCCTGCTTATTGTAAAAATTCCTTCAGAGCCTCATTATAATCGTCTTCTTGTGAATGAGCACAACCGTCACATCTCTTCTCATAGATAAGCCACCACCATTCCAACAAGCTTGTTTCCGTTGCATTTTACAGTTTCACCTTATTTCATTATTGAATAGAAAACCATTTTTACTGTATCTATGTTATTTTGTGTTAATAACCTATTAATCATTTGTATTCATTTCATTCTGCTCATAAAATCTAGATCAGTGGTATCGGAGAGGTTTTCTCCTTGTCATCTTAATGCATGTCCCCAACGCGGTTGGAGTACAAAGAATTGGGTCTTGAGCTTGTTTCTCTTGAGGACAAAACATCTCGCACGCCCAAGCGACCTCTCATGGAAGGAGAAATGAAATATGACAGGACAGGAGATCCTTTCAAACTTTTGATTGATGAATCCCTCATGCAACAAAGGAAAAAGATGATGGATAGTTTCATGCAAATACTTTGGCAGCTACCAACAGGTGACACATCATCTTCAAGCGGAGGCGCCACCCCCTTCAAGGCACGAATAAACTTCAATATTCCTATATTTGAAGGTCAAATATATGCAGTTGTTGTAGACAAGTGGTTGAATATGCTAGAAGGGTATTTTTCTATCCATAACTTCTCGAATAGAGAAAAGATTACTTTTGCACTCCTCAAAGTCGTTCCCCATGTCAAATATTGGTGGAAAAATTTCTGTGAGAAAAAGGAAACAGAGGAACCCTCATAATGTACAGTCATAACCACCTAGGATTCCTTTAGGAATGCTATTAAGGAACAATACTATGCTGTTGGAAGTTATGATGACTTATATACCAAATGGACCACACTGCGGCAAGAAAGAGACCAAGCAGTGCTAGATTTCACAAATATCTTCCATACCTTGCGCACCAAGCTGGCTATCAAATATTCAGAGCAACATATGGTGCCAAAGTATCACGGTGCTCTGCATACATACATCCAGACCGAAATGGAATTTCTAGACATCCCATCCTTGGGCACGGTCTACCGATATGCCGTCAAAATCGAGCAGAAACTCAAACAAAAGACACAACAAGTTGGGCCTGGGAACCCCTCACAAAAAAGCCATGAAAAGGAGGCCCCAACCCACAAAAAAAAGGAAAGACAAAATATGGATAGTATCAAGACAACCAGTCCAAGCCGCAAGAAAATAAGGACACCAAAAAGACAAAGAAAGATACTGGGAAGTGGTGCGACTTCCATAAGATCCCTTGGCATAACACTACTAATTGTCACTCAAAGCAGTCGCTGGTGGTTGAAGTGAAAGCCTTTGAATCAGATGTGGATTCTGAATTTGATCCAGAACCAGAAAGGGGAAGACAGATCATTGACGTGAAACCCAATTCCACCGTTGCTACCACCAAGCTCCAGCCTGTTGAACCAGACGAGCCAGAAGAAGGAGAGCGCCTCTTCCATTCACAGATGTGGGTAAAAATAACCCAAATGCACTTCATCATTGATAGCGATAGCCAAAAGAACCTCATCTCTGCAGAGGTCATCAAGCAGTTGGCCCTGCCCACAACGTCATACCCACAACCCTACACCATTGGATGGCTCTTCCAAGGAAGCGATCTCTGCGTCAACCAACAATGTCGAATTCATAAAGCATAAAGCCCTTCAAAGATGAGGTATTGTGTGATGTTTCTCCTCTCAAAGTTTGTGATGTTATTTTGGGCCAACCTTATTTATGGAAATGTCATGTTGTATATGATTCTAGGCCTTGTAGTGTTATTATTACTTTGAACAGGAAATTGTACAGGATACCTGAGGCAGTCCCACCTAGTTTTATTTCCTTGATCTCTGCTAAGCAATGCAGGCAGGTCATCTCTCAGACGGGGAAGTTTTTCTTCTTCGTGATTCGCTCTTAGAATAAGAGAAAGATCACAGCCACATCCATGGTCTCTGTGGCCGACCTCTCCAGATAGCAGAAGCAAGTAGATAAGGTCATGGAAGAATACTCAGATATCTTCTCCTCACCTACTGGGGTACCTCTACAATGTTAGGTCAAGTACCCCATCGATCTAACCCCCAACGCACTGCTACCCAATGGGACAGCCTATCATCACTCTCTGTTAGAGAATGAGGAGATCAAGTGACAAATCCAAGAACTGCTCCACATGGGGCACATCCATCCCATCTCACCACCTTGAGGGAACCCAATCGTGCTGGTACAGAAGAAAGATGGAACCTGGCTACTCTTCATTGATTATCGTGCTTTGAATAAAATCACAGTTAGAAACCGGTACCCGATTCCATGAATCGATGACATCCTTGATCAACTCATGGGGGCCAAATACTTTAGTAAGATTGATCTGAAGTTTGGCTACCACCAGGTCCCGATATAACATATAGATGTATGGAAGACCACCTTCAAGTCAAAGGAAGGTCTTTTTGAATGGTTTGTCATGCCCCTTGGTTTGAAAAATGCTCCAACCACTTTCATGAGGATGATGGATGATATCCTGCGACCATTCACCAATACTTTTGTAGTGGTGTATCTCGATGACATTCTCATTTACAACGAGACTTGGGTCGAACACTTGCAACATAGTTAGCAGGTGCACACCCTGTGGCAGCACAAGCTATACGCCAACTTGGAAAATGCTCCTTCGGCATGGACAAGGTCCATTACTTGGGCTACAACATTGATCAACATGGCGTACATGTGGATCCAGCCAAGATCCAAGTCATCCGTGACTGGCCAACCCCAACCACACTCACTGAGCTTCAGAGCTTCTTGGGCCTTGCTAATTTATACCACATGTTTGTGTTGGGATTCTCCCATATTGCATGGGCCCTCAGCCAAATCACCAGAGGTGGTGGTAAGGCGAAATTTGCATGGCTTCAGTCCCAAAAACAAGCATTTGATGATTTGAAGCAACGCTTGTACTCAACCTCAGTAATTTCACTATCAAACCTGCAACATCCCTTTCAGATTGAGACATATGCTTCAGACTATGTTATGGGTGTTGTTCTCACTCAGCATGACCACCCTGTGGCCTATCATAGTGATACACTATCTGATGTTGTCCGTAAGTACCCTACTTATGACAAAGAAATGTACTCCATTTTGAAAGCCTACCGCCAATGGAGACATTACATTCTTGGGAAGGAGAGAGTCATCCACACTGATCATAAGCCACTGCAATTCATGTAGACACAAGGAAAATTACAGAATGACCGCCATCAAAAGTGGTCCACATACTTGCAGCAATTCCACATCAACATCAAGTATAAAACAGGAAGCACCAATCGCGTTGTTGATTGCCTCAGCAGACCACCAGTCATGGCACTCACCACAGTGCTAGACTCTTGCGGCTATGAGACCTCTGGATGGCCCCAAATCTATGAGATAGACCCAAACTTCACCACCACCTACCAAATGTTGGGTGCAAACATAGTTGTTGATAATTTCTATCTTCAGGATGGGTTGTTGTGTCATCTAGGCCATATCTGTGTTCCATCAATCGAGCGAGAAAAGATGATCTGGGAATCCCACTACAGTCGGGTGGCAGGACACTTCGACATAGAAAAGACAGTGGTGATGCTACAAAAACATTTCTACTAGCCGAAACTCTGACAGGAGGTCAGTAGGTATATCAGGTCGTGCACTGCCTGTGCTATTGCCAAACCGACCACTAAGAAACAGGGCCTGTACACCCCTCTTCCTACTCCTAACAAGCCATGGGAATCTATCTCAATGGACTACATGTCGGGCCTCCCATCCACCAAGTGGGGAAATGACTATGTTTTTGTGGCTGTTGATCACTTTTCTAAGATGGTGATTATGGTTGCCTGCAAGAAGAGCATCACAACAGAGGCCACTGCCAAGCTCTTCTTTGAACGATTCTGGTTACATTTTTGACTCCCACAAACCATTGTCTCAGATAAGGATAGTCTATTTCTCATCACATTCTAGTCGAGCCTCTGGTCACTGTTAGACACCATGCTAACCAAATCCATGGCCTTCCATCCCTAGACAGATGGCCAAACCGAGGTTGTAAATTGAATGATCGTGCATATCCTTCACATGTATAATTCAAATCATCCTCGCACATGGGATGAGATCCTTCCCTATGTCCAACATAGCTATAGTCAATCCCTACATAGCTCAACCGACCACAACCCCTTTTAGGTGGGGTTGGGATTCCAACCATTGGGTCCCATAGATGTTGCACTTCCCCTTGCAGTCACCTCGACTGACTTATCTCTTATTCCAACTGAAGCTGACAAAGCCACCTGGTTCATTGAGAGGATCCAACACATCTGCCAGCAGGTTCAGGATATCCTACAGAAGTCCAATTACAAGTACAAACAATGCCATGATCAACATCGGGTGCCACATAATTTTTAGGTGGGCGAAAAAGTTTGGTTGCACTTGCAAAAAGAACACTCTACAGGACCCCATTGGAAGCTTCTCCCACTCCGTTATAGGTCATACACCATCACCAATTCCATGGGGGATAATGATTTTAAGCTCAACATTCCTCCTTTCCTTGGCCTACACCTAGTGTTCAACGTGGATCTCCTTCGCCCTTATTTCCCACCATTATTGGACACCTAAGACGTAGTAGAACAACTGACACCAACATAGCTCAACCTCAACTCCATACAATAGGAATCCAACGATCATATTGTGGACACACAAATCAAGGGAACTTAATAGCAAAGTATCTAAATTTATCGAGTCATCAAAGCAGGGCAGCTCCTGCACCAAGGCAAGTGGCTCACCCGGGACAAAATTCAACATAAATTTCCTCATCTGACGGGGGAACTCAATGCAATGGATACCATTGCTTATTGAGAAGGGAGGATTTATCCAGGTGGATATCGGTGGCCACCCACCTTTTCCAACTGGCTCAAAATAGTTTTCTGACAATTTTGGCAATTTACTATTTTTAGCAGTTTTAACTTCCGGGGCCATTTTGAGGGCCTAAATGAAGTTTTTTCAGGATTGAGATTCTCAATGATGCCCTATGGAATGATTGATCCCCCAAAATGAATCTCATTAATGATACCTTTTTAACGGGCTATCATACACCTAAAATGGAGATCGTATACAAAAGTTATGACCCGAGGAAGTTGATGTACTAACTTACCCAAACGGGGCCCGCATGAATTTTGGCGCTTCATCTCCTAGGGTTAGGTTTTTGGATGTCTATGGTTTTTGGCATTCCTAATTATTGTAAAAATTCCTTTAGAGCCTCATTGTAATCATCTTCTTGCGAATGAGTGCAACCATCACATCTCTTCTCATAGGTAAGTCACCACCATTCTAGCAAGCTTGTTTCCACTGCATTTTACAGTTTCATCTTATTTCAAGCTTGTTTCCACTGCATTTTACAGTTTCATCTTATTTCATTATTGAATAAAAATCTAGTTTTATTGTATCTCTGTTATTTTGTGTTAAGAACCTGTTAATAATTTGAATCCATTTCGTTCTTCTCATAAAATATGGATTAGTCACTCCCAAAATCGTTGATCTAATTCACTTCGAATAGATCTCAATCGTTCTTCGGTGTTGTTCTATCAAAGTTCCTCTAGCTTGTGGACTCTGATGGTCTCACTCCGACAACTAATAAGTTGCCTCCATGTGTCACTTTCATAGTCGTTGATCTGGCTACTCTCAATTCATATGGACCGTTGGTCGGAGTTTATATTTTTCCCTTTTCAACCTTTGGATGACCGCTCTAACACTGGCACGTGAGATCGGAAGAGCGGTTTATTGAATAGAAAACCAGTTTTATTGTATCTTTGTTATTTTGTGTTAAGAACGTGTTAATAATTTGAATCCATTTCGTTCTTCTCATAAAATATGGATTAGTCACTCCCAAAATCGTTGATCTAATTCACTCCGAATAGATCTCAATCGTTCTTCGGTGTTGTTCTATCGAAGTTCCTCTAGCTTGTGTACTCCGATGGTCTCACTCCGACAACTAATAAGTTGCCTCCATGTGTCACTTTCATAGCCGTTGATCTGGCTACTCCCAATTCATATGGACCGTTGGTCGGAGTTTATGTTTTTCCCTTTTCAACCTCTGGATGACCACTCTAACACTGGCACATGGACCTCTGATGATCATTGATTTCCTCACTCCAAGATACAATTAAGACCCTCAATCTCTATTATTCCCTAATTGATCTACACCATAGATTATAACTCATTTTTGGAGTATCCTTCAACTAATGCACTCTGATATGATAACTTAGAAGGTATTTAGACTATCATCCCTTCGATGTTTCGGACTTTGATCGAAGGATCATCTTCCATCGTCGATATGGATTAGAACCACTCGAGATTCAATCTCGATTGTTCAATTTTAAACACACAAAACTCAAACTTGGTCCAATAGATCAACGATCACACCTGATTATTAGTCCTGAACATACAAACCACTGTTTCTCCTCACCTGCAAAGGGTTTCTTTCCATGTTCTTGACCTGGTTATGCACAAAATTCAACTATGTTCTTTTTGAGTCGATCCATATCAAATTGTCACTAACTTTTGACTATGACTCAACCCGATTTATCATCAACCTGGGATCATTGATCATCCAATGATCGATGATCAAAGATCACGATCTATCCTTTTCCTCTGAACTAATGGTTTTCACACAATTAACCCCAAAACCTGTAACACAATTATGCAAAGTTTGATATGGAATTTAATCATTCAACATAGAGATATCAGTATAATAAAGGAGATATTCAACTTCAAACTAACATAGAGAACCCATAAAATACACAAAACTCTATTAATGAAATTTTGTACACAAATTACATATGACCTCCAATATTCTAGGTCTGATTTAAATTCAATTGGCCTCTAATTTGGCCTTTGTCCATACTTGGCCTTTTCACACACTCTCTCTCCCTTTCTCTGTGTCTTCCTATACACACATGCCTCTATTACCTGTAGGATTACATAATTAAAGAAGGCATCTGCATTCTCAATCCGTTTCAGATACTAATCATACTCCTAAAATATGCAATCAATATATAGGATCTCTTGGATCCACAAAATACTCAACTATCTTTCTAAATCCCACAACTCTCTCGAGATATGTTTAATGAAACATATTCAATACCATTTCAATCATTCTCAACCCAACTAATGAAATCCTTCTAGATTTCCAATAAAACATAGGAAAATACAATAATTCAAAGACCCCCTAGGTCTAGTCAAACAAGTTGTTTTGGAGGAAAAATTGCATCTGCATCAATAAGCTACCTCTCAGTTTATCCTCAGAAGAATCAAGCAAGCTTGAGATTGTTCACCCTAGTGGTTTTATGCATAGCTTCAATAACAACTGAAGAATCTCCTATCACAACAATGGAGGAAATTCTTTGAGCTCTAGCCAATTTCAAACCTTGGAGAAGGGAATAGGATTCTACCTGATTGTTTGTGAAAACTCCATGACTCCATGCGCAATGTAGTTCTATTTGTCTCTCGAGATCTTGAAGGATCCAACCCACACCTGCTACCCCTTGACACAAAAACATTTACCAATCAAATGGACTTAAATTTACTTAATACATGGCTATATTTAAATAGAGGTGCATAATTATACACAATCATACATATATCCAAATATAATTCTAAATAAACTATGAAATTTATTTATGAATTAAATTTCTCATTAATTTAGTCACATTTGACATAGTTCCCTCACAACGGAAAGAAGGATCCAGAGAAAGCATAGATTTCCATCGATCAATGTTTCCAGATTGGTATACTATCAACTTGAAGAATGCTCTTAGTGTCTCTTTCCAAAAAATATACCATTCAATTGCATAGCACAAGTCAATTTCTTATTTTTGTCATATTTTTATCAATGAGATTCAAATTCTATACACGTGAATTTATCAGTCTAGCAGCAAGTTCCATAGAATGTTCTCGTGATATTTTGGCAAGGGAATTTTCAATATTTGGAACTTGATCGCCTCAAGTGTTTACTCAGAGTTAGAGTCCTTTGACTTATATATCATGAATGTTTAACTTCCTCTATTTTCATCCTTTGTTTTCATTGTCAAAGTGTTTTGTCTAAAAGTTTGATTTCATTGCATTTTGAACCCTAGAGGGCCAAGATCTTCAAATTCTTGGAGTTTCAATGAATTATACTATGTTGTTGTCATCAATAGATGTTAGCAAATATGAGACAATTACAATCAAATTTCCAGTGTAGTCTCATCATTTGGTCTCTTATCATGGCTTGTAGATTTGTCCTATTTGTCCATATCAACAATTGCTAGACTATCATGAAGAAGCATTGAAATAACATGGTCTCTCTCCCATAAGATATTTAGTGTGGATGTTGTAAAGTTATATTTCATGGTTTCTGGTAGTGTTGTATATGTAAGAATATTGATGGGCTATGTACAAAGGGATCTAAAATATGATCATGAGAAATACATACACAGACTTCGTAGAACTAGATGATGCCAGGAGTAGACATCACACGAGAAAATGAAATGTGGAATACAAGATGGATTATGAGGAGGAAAGTGTGGACTTCTCTGATGGTCCTTTTAAGGTCAAAGGATCTGGTCAATCCCTGGTTTAGGTCAATGGGACACTGCATAGAAATGGACAAGATTATCCATTTGAGGTCTAGACCACTGGAGGAGGCCACTGTGGAGATTCTAAGTGAGATAGCATAGGGGTTTGGTGAACAAGGTGTCAATATATTTATATAGTTGGAGGAATGGTTTATGGGTCCTTTTGGTGATTAAACCAAGGAGTAATAATATCGATCATGTAGATCCATCAACCCTGGATTCTTTCTCAGATAAGGATGGTGGTTTATCATGATCAATGTATGAATTAGTAACCACATTGAATAAGGTTTATAACAACTTTTATATCATTTACAATTGTGATATTGGTTGACATGATAGTTTTTCTAGTTCCGGTATCGTGGGAAATATGGTGGATTTGAATTTTTTGAGTGGAGACATGTCCTTGGATTTGGAGGTTGTAGGGAATCCATATTAGAAGGGATCTAGAAATAAAAAGAGACATAAATGTATCAAGAAGACATAGGAGGCCATCAACTTGAACCGAGGTGGAAAAAAAAACTTAACAACATTATGGAGATGGGAGACGGACGTGGGTAGGACATTTTCCATGGAAGAGAATGAGGTTAGATGAATTAAAGAATTGGACCAAGAAAAACTTCAAACCAATGGTGGGGACCTCTACACATATCTTAATAAACTATCGTGGATATTTCACCGCAGCAGTTTGTCATAACAGATCTTATAATATTATGATAATATTGGATTATGCAATTTAGTTCCTTAGATATCAGATTAATCATTACTATCTTAGTGCCTGAATTTATGAAATAACTAAAACAATAAAATAAAATAAGAACCAAATATACACACAATCCACACAATTGAACATGATATGTATAATGGGAAACCCAATACAAGAGAAAACCCAACTAAGGCCTATGCTCTGCTTTCTTTTCTTTAGTTATGAAAAGGCAAATACAAAGAAAGGGGTACTCACTATGGAGTCACATATGAATATGTGGAATGAATGGCTATTATAGAATCTTCTTCCTACCTATGTTATGCTCTAAAATCCCACTCCTTGGATGCTCTGTTCAACTATGGAACACATACATTACAAAAGAATGGAACTTCTTCTATTCCTAGCAGCTTGATATTTAACATAGCATGATTGTTATCTAAGGTTAGGGTTTTTGGATCCTCAACCCTCAATTAGTGATAAGGTTTTGGACCTTCTATAATCCTCTTGAAATTCCACATGTGTCTAGCCCCGCGTGTGAGTTATGGGGGCTAACGTGGCATCCAATATCCAAATATAATTCTAAATAAACTATGAAATTTATTTATGAATTAAAGTTCTCATTAATTTAGTCACATTTGACATAGTTCCCTCACAACGGAAAGAAGGGTCCAGAGAAAGCATAGATTTCCATCGATCAATTGTGCCAGATTGGTATACTATCAACTTGAAGAATGCTCTTAGTGTCTCTTTCCAAAAAATATACCATTCAATTGCATAGCACAAGTCAATTTCTTATTTTTTTCATATTTTTCTCAATGAGATTCAAAGTCTATACACGTGAATTTATCAGTCTAGCAACAAGTTCCATAGAATGTTCTCGTGATATTTTGGCAAGGGAATTTTCAAGATTTTGAACTTGATCGCCTCAAGTGTTTACTCAGAGTTAGAGTCCTTTGAATTATATATCATGAATGTTTAACTTCCTATATTTTCATCCTTTGTTTTCATTGTCAAAGTGTTTTTTCTAAAAGTTTGATTTCATTGCATTTTGAACCCTAGAGGGCCAAGATCTTCAAAGTCTTGGAGTTTCAATGAATTATACTATGTTGTTGTTATCAATGGATGTTAGCAAATATGAGACAATTACAATCAAATTTCCAGTGTAGTATCATCATTTGGTCTCTTATCATGGCTTGTAGAGTTTCCTTAGGCAACATTTCATCATTTGGTCTCTTATCATGGCTTGTAGAGTTTCCTTAGGCAACATTACTTTGTCCTATTTGTCCATATCAACAATTGCTAGACTATCATGAAGAAGCATTGAAATAACATGGTCTCTCTCCCATAAGATATTTAGTGTGGATGTTGTAAAGTTATATTTCATGGTTTCTGGTAGTGTTGGATATGTAAGAATATTGATGGGCTATGTACAAAGGGATCTAAAATATGATCATGAGAAATACATACATAGACTTCGTAGAACTAGATGATGCCAGGAGTAGACATCACATGAGAAAATGCAATGTGGAATACAAGATGGATTATGAGGAGGAATGTGTTGACTTCTCTGATGGTCCTTTTAAGGTCAAAGGATTTGGTCGATCCCTGGTTTAGGTCAATGGGACACTGCATAGAAATGGACAAGATTATCCATTTGAGGTCTAGACCACTGGAGGAGGCCACTATGGAGATTCTAAGTGAGATAGCATAGGGGTTTGGTGAACAAGGTGTCAATATACTTATATAGTTGGAGGAATGGTTGATGGGTCCTTTTGGTGATTAAACCTAGGAGTAATAATATCGATCATGTAGATCCATCAACCCTTGATTCTTGCTTAGATAAGGATGGTGGTTTATCATGATCAATGTATGAATTAGTAACCACATTGAATAAGGTTTATAACAACTTTTATATCCTTTACAATTGTGATATTGGTTGACATGATAGTTTTTCTAGTTCCGGTATTGTGGGAAATATGTTGGATTTGAAGTTTTTGAGTGGTGACATGTCCTTGGATTTGGAGGTTGTAGGGAATCAGTATTAGAAGGGATATAGAAATAAAAAGAGACATAAATGTATCAAGAAGACATAGGAGGCCATCAACTTGAACCGAGGTGGCAAAAAAAACTTAACAACATTATGGAGATGGGAGACGGGCGTGGGTAGGACATTTTCCATGGAAGAGAATGAGGTTAGATGAATTAAAGAATTGGACCAAGAAAAACTTCAAACCAATGGTGGGGACCTCTACACATATCTTAATAAACTATTGTGGATATTTCACTACAGCAGTTTGTCATAACAGATCTTATAATATTATGATAATATTGGATTATGCAATTTATTTCCTTAGATATCAGATTAATCATTACTATCTTAGTGCCTGAATTTATGAAATAAATAAAACAATAAAATAAAATAAGAACCAAATATACACAATCCACACAATTGAACATGATATGTATAATGGGAAACCCAATACAAGAGAAAACCCAACTAAGGCCTATGCTCTGCTTTCTTTTCTTTAGTTATGAAAATGCAAATACAAAGAAAGGGGTACTCACTATGGAGTCACATATGAATATGTGGCATGAATGGCTATTACAGAATCTTCTTCCTACCTATGTTATGCTCTAAAATCCCACTCCTTGGACGCTCTGTTCAACTATGGAACACATACATTACAAAAGAATGGAACTTCTTCTATTCCTAGCAGCTTGATATTTAACATAGCATGATTGTTATCTAAGGTTAGGGTTTTTGGATCCTCAACCCTCAATTAGTGATAAGGTTTTGGACCTCCTATAATCCTCTTGAAATTCCACATGTGTTGAGCCCCACATGTGAGTTATGGGGGCTAACGTGGCATCCACTTGGTCAACTAGGTAGGTCATCTTGCGGGAGGCATAACTTTTGCATACAAACTTTGATTGAGGCAATTTTTATATCGTTGGAAAGGTATCGATGTGTAGACTAGTTTCAAGGGGACGTAATCTATGCTAGCTAAATCTAGAAGGTACCAAAACCCAAACCTCCAAACTTGGACTTGCCACTAAAATGGGCCCCACAATCCAATTCCTCCAATTTTTCCACCCATAAAGTACCAAGATAGATGAAAATCATGTAATTATTCAATACAAATAAAAAAGTATGGATGGTTTAGGTGTTTAGGAAGATTAAAGAAGCACAAACTATCTTTCAGCAACATTGGAAGTGGGGATCGCAATCCATGTTCTTAAATAAATGGGATATTGAGTATGATGCCAAGTAAACCAGTGTGTAAATTATCCCAGTATGGTTTCATATCCTAGGAATTCAATTAAATTTTTGGTCGAAAAGGGGCATTAAAAAAATTGGCAACACCTTAGGTACCTTTTACAAAGATGATTTATATTTCTTAGAGTCTGGGTACTATGAGATGGCACAAATCTTGTTATGGATGGAAGTGAGCAAAGTTATGACATAATCAATGGATACAAAAAGGGAAGTTGACCTCTTTTGTACCAATCTAGATTATGAGGGGATTTCATTTAGGTGTATACACTTCCACTATTATTTCCTTATTATGTGCACCTTTCTATGGAATGCATTTACCTAAGTATGGAGAAGAATTGGGCTTCGAGGAAGAATCCAAGAGGCCCAAAGAAATTGGAATTGGAAATAGTCTCGATCACAAGAAGGAAAGAGGATGTATGGGTTCATGTGAAGTTGTATGGACTTCGAACAAGGCCTATGGTAGCAAATGGTTAGAGCTCAAGCACTAGACAAGTCAAAGAACCTAACCTAGAACTAGACAGGTCAAAGAACCTAACCTGGACATGACAAATGAAAACAAGGAAAACAAAACAATTTTGGGTAAGACCCATCATAGTCAACCTATGAATACAAGTTTTTATTCAGAAAAAAAATTAAAAAATCGACCATGGGGAAATGAGGATGAATCCAAAGAGCTAAAATCCTTGAGTGGTTTTATACCAATTTTGTCTGGTATAAAAAATCCCAACCCACTAACCCTCATACGTATACATAGAATAATAGAGGGTTTGGGTGTTGGACAAGCACTAGAAGTTCCACTTTCAAGCCCTATTATGGCCAATACCTTGGATGGAAGGAGTACCTAGGACTCCAATCCCCTAGGTATAATTTAATACCTAGAAGGAAAGGCACTCTAAATTTTCTAGGAAAGGAGGCAAGGGCTCAGTTTTTTTTTGAAGAGAATGCACCCAAATCCAATCAAACGGGAAGGGAATTTTTCATGTCTATGGCCCAAAAACAACCATCCTCTAAATATAGGCATGGGAAACAATTATCCTTAATTAGGGATCTTAGAGTAAATGCCCCAATTGAGGGTTCGAAATATTTTTTTGACCCTCAATTGCATAGGATTGGAAAAACCCTCAAAGAACTTGGTTGTAAAGATATTAGTTGATATTATCAAACCTTATATTATTCTCTTGCAAGAGACAATGTCATATGGAGAGAGAATCACCGAGGAACTCTCTAATACATTTAGTAATTGGGACTTCTATTTTATATTTTACATTGGGAGTTCAGGTGGGAATGTGATTGGATGGAAGAAATGATCCTTCACCCTCACTAATTATTGGGCCTTTCCTACAAGACTAGGGACCTCCTTTTTCTCTCTAGATCCTGGGAAATATATCACAATGTTGAATTTTTATGGCCCTTTCATGGGTAGGGTGTAATACTAGAATATATATTTTGAAATGGATAGTGTAAAAAATGGTTTGGTTGTGATAGATGGAGACTTGAATTTCACCTTTAGAGCATCAAAAGTCTGGGGCCTAACTGCTCAACGAGATCCTCTCTAGTTATCTCATTAGAAAATTGGAAGAAATTGTTATTTTGAATATTGAACCTTCTAAAATATCTCCCATCTGGAGTAACAAAAGAGACAAGGAAGCCAAAATTGATCAGAGGATCAATCGATTTTTAATCTCTAAATCCTTCTTAGATGAATTTATAAGGATCAAACATTGGGTCACCATTGGGGGTACTATGATCATAATCCTATGGTGTTATAAGTGGCCCTTGCAATAGAGAAACATACCAGCCCCTTCAAACTAAATATAGAGTGGATGAAAGTGGATGATTTTGTGGGAAAAATCAAAGTTGCTTGAAAATTTTATAATGGTAATATACGAGAATATACTCAAATTCAATTTCACCAAAACTTAAAAGAGGAAAAGAAGGTGGTTGCCAATTGGGAAGGGACAAAAGGATGGAATATGATAGGGTTATAAAATAAGTGGAGGAAGCCTTAGAGGTATCCTATAATAGTGAAGGCTTTGGCTATTTGAGTGAGGAACATAAAATAAAAATAAATTCACTAGAAGATAAAAGGAGGATCGTTCTTTTGGAAAAATAAAAAGAATATATACTTAAGAGTAGGGCATTATGGTTATAGGCTAGGGATGAGGTCAAAAAAATGTTTTAGAGGTATGTTAATTGTAGAAATAATATAAAATCTATTTGGAAAATTGATAAGGGAGATGGTACTCGAGATACAAATTTCAAGGACTTGGCATTGGAAGGTGTAAATCATTTTTCCTCCCTTTTCAAGGAAGACGATTGTGCTACAATATTAGAAGTGATTAGGTTGTCAAACCCATTCGTCAATGAGGAAGACAATCCCCAATAAAGGAAGTTGGGAAAGAAGAACAATTTCAGGCTTTGTGGAGTTTTCAAAAGGACAAAACCCCTAGGCCTAATGGACTACCGATGGAATTTTTCTTAGGCTATTATGAATTTATAGAGGAAAATTTACTAAGAGTGGTGGAGAGTACTAGAACTCAAGGAAAAATGCTAGTAACCTTCAGGCTTCAAATTCATGAGGTAGTTGGGGTAGCACAAGAATGCATGCATAAAATAAAGTTCAAAAATCAGATATCGATGGTGATGAAAGTGGAACTATCCAAGGCCTATGGCATAGTAAGTTGGATTTACATTAGACTTATTCTCATATATTTAGGCTTTTGTCACTGTTCATTTTTTGGATAATGAGTTGCATCTCCTCACTCTCTTTTTTTGTTCTATTAAATGGAGCAACAACCCTTTTCTTCAGGTTAGGGAGGGGCCTTATACAAGGATCTCCCCCATGCCCCCTTCCCTTTATTTTAGCAATTGAAGGTTTAATTGGGCTACTTAAAGAAGTAAAAGGAAATGGTAGTATAAAGGGGGTTCCCATTGGAGTTTCATGTAATATCACACATCTTTTGTTTGTAGACAATATTCTATTTTTTTTGTGAATGTACTAGAAGGGTGCCATTGAGAAATTCAAAGGTACCATGGAGTTATTGTGTAAAGAAACTAGAATATTCATTAATTTGGAAAAAACTCTAATGACCTTATGAGGGATAACTAAGTAGGAAAATATATCTGTTTCTCAAATATTTCCCTTTAAGGTGATTGATCTAGAACATGGTCTAAAATATATAGGCTTCTATTTGAAGTCAAAGCAATATAAAAAAATGTGATTGGAGGTGGCTGATAGCTTTGGAGAAGAAAATAAACACCTAGTGCAACATATGGTTGTCTAGAGGAGGTCATCTAATTTCACTAAAATCGATTTTGGAAGCAATTACAGTATATTGGATATCACTTGCTTAGGAGAAGAAAATAAACACCTAGTGCAACATATGGTTGTCTAGAGGAGGTCATATAATTTCACTAAAAGTGATTTTGGAAGCAATTCTTGTATATTGGATATCACTTTCTTAGGTATGAAATGGTGTTCTAGAAACCATTAGGAAACTTTGCAACAATTTTATATGGTATGGAGACCAAAAAAAACAAATTTATGGTGTTGGCCTCATGGAAAAAGTTGGCATTACCAAATTTATCCTTTGGAGGATGGGGCCTCCAAAATCCTTTTCTCTTTTCAAAGTCCCTAGCCACAAAAAATGTGTTGAGGCTAATTGAAGGAATATTCTTGTGGGCCAAGGTCATGAGAGATAATTATATAGCCCCTAATACAATGGAGGATTAGATCATAATTACTATAAAACAACAAAATAATGCCTCAATAATCTAGAAATCTATTATCCATGCTTTCCATTTGGTTGGCAACCGGTTGATTTGGCAATTGGAAAAGGGGATAAATTGCAAATTGATATTGACCCTTGGGTAGGGAGAAAAGGTAAGGAAAAAATTACACTCTAGATGATTAATGAATTAAGTAAGTAAGGTTACTTGAATCTCCGACATGTTACACAATGCTACTTGACACCAATAATGGTTAACTTTGGAAGAAATTGGATTGGGGGTAGAGGATACAGAGGAATGGAAAAGATAGATAGATCTCCTGATAGACAAAAGTGATGTTAGATTAATGAAGAAGAGGACCATTTGATATAGTCTCGGATTCTTATTAGAGAATGTTTTTCTTAGATTAGTCTACAAGAAGTAGCAGAATAATGAAGAGAAGACCATCAAATACGGTGGTGGAAAATTATATGGAAATTAAAATGTCCCAAAAAAAACAAGATTTTTATGTTGCCAAATTTACTCAATAAGGCACCCACATGGGATGTTATTGAGAAGAGGAATTTTATAGGGCTAGGATGGTGTTGACAATGTCATCAAGAAAAATAAACTATATTTCCATCCTCTCTCTTTTTCACCATTACCACAATCTTAACAAAATCCACTAATGATTTATGCTCAAGTATATCCTCATTTTATTTTATTTTTCCGCAATCACTCCTCTATTGTGATCATATTCATCATGTTGTTTCTTTGTAGCATCTTTAATCTCTTGCATTGACTCTTCCTATTGCTATTGTTGCATCTTTTCTTTGGTCTACTCCACTTTATTTTCCTTTGTTGCAAATTCGACTTCACCCACAACAAAGTCACCTCATAAACCATTATGGGAATCAAGCATTCCAATATGCATCTCTTACACTATCACATCTATAGTAACATCATTTCCTTTCAAATCCATTGTTGCAAGACCACTCTCTTCTAAAACAGTACTCAATGTTGCAACAATATCTTTGGTCTACACATACACTCTCTGAAGAAAACTACTATTCTTTATTATTTCTTGAGTTTGTTGGACAAACTCCTTTACCTCTCTCCACTCTCTTCTAGCATGCTATCATGCATTTTTCTCTCACTTTCCTCATTAGTTTCCCAAACAACATGCACCCCACTAGCACACATAACATTCTCCACAACCACAACCAAAA
>CBVK0103778379.1:0-31489 GCA_900067695.1 Picea abies
AAATACCTAAGTTAGGTATTTATAACCATCTCTTCTCACAATTAAACCCATGCATCTTGTCCTGATGATGAATCCCGATATGGATCCGAAACGTTGACATAAACTACAATTATCTAAGTGAATGTTGTTTGTGCTAAATTATTGTAATTGAGGAATTTCGTGAACATTTTAAATAGTTTACTATCTTTTATGTAATGAATGGTCTCATTGATTGGATTGGATGCATACAAATATTACTTTAGGTGTGATAATTATTTTTATTAGTACATGTACGAATCATGTATGTGCTAGCTACACATGTATGCCTTGCACATGTACACTAGTATGTATAAGTGTTTTAAATTGATGATGTTGATTATTTGTTGCGAATGTATGAATCGTGTGTCATTATCCTTGTATTGTAAATTACTCCAACTTCGAAATGAAGTTTCTTGAAGGGTGGGTGTATGTAACAGCCCAAATTGATTAATTTTACCATAGTTTTTAATTTAAATTTAATTAATTATTAAAATGTATTAATGACTCTTTTATTATTTTATTATTAAAAGGTGGGTAAAGTAATTAATGGGGGAGATAAGGTTGTTGGGGAATTAATGAAGAGATAAGGTTGTTGGGAATTAATGAAGGGGATTTGAGAGAGAAGGATAAGAAAAAGGAGAGGATTTGAGAGAGAAGGATAAGAAAAAATGAGAGGTCTTGGAAGGGGGATCTAATTTTTTGTTTGAGAATTGATGAAAGATCGAGAAAGAGGAAATTGGAAGAATTGTTTTGGGAAAACTCTCACAGGACACTGCTGTTGCTAGGAATTTTGAGCTCAAGGGCCAGGAAACCGCAAGGATTCGTGGAGATAGAGAGCCAGAGAGGCTGTTCCTAGTTGTCTGGAAGGTTAATATTCAGTTGGACAGTTTGGCAAGCTCAAGAACCAGAGAACCAAGCACTAAATCAACTAATCTACAGGGTAGAGGTATGTATTTTGTGCATTTTATCTTGTATTATGATGTTGTTATCATTATTATGTTGTTGATGCTGATGTTATTCTGTTGTTATCATTATCATGTTACTGTTTATTCTTGGTTTATTCCCAGTATGAGAAAATCATGAAAGAAATTCTAAACTATATTATTATGAACTAAATTTTAGTTAATAAAATAGGAGATTTTAGAAAACTTTTAATTATTTTGAGTCCTGAAAATAACCAGGCTCTACAGAGGCTTTACACTCTGCAATGGTATAGCCAATAATGAACTGCCAATTATTAGTGCAGTGAACACTACCGCAATATATGCCTGCTCTAAATATTCTGCTTGACAAAGGTAGTAGTCACGGCAAATAAAATATATTAATAAATTAGACGCAAGGAAGAGGCTCTGCCTAACTTCTTAATGCATATATGATGAATCAGGAAGAGCTCAGGAAAACAAAGGCAATACCATCTACATTATTACTTGTGACCTTCACAGCCCTTTCTTGGGCAACAACTAAGATGTGCACATTATAAAAGTCACTAGGAGAAACACTGTGAGCAAGTAAACTATCTTTCTCTACTGACTAAGACTTCCATAGAGGTCTATGTAGGGTGCAGCTGCTTGTAGCACTTATAAATCTAAACTTCTCTGGGTACAGGGGTTCACTAGAACTTATAAGTCCTTGAAAACAAACAAGAGGAGATATAGATACCAAGATAGACGGTCACCCTTTCCAATACTCCATGACAGATTTAAACACGCTCTACAAGTCCAACTACCATTGACACAAAGCATAATAAACATAAACACTGGGTATCTGGGACTGTTAAAATAATTGCTGAAGAAGCGAGTATACCATAAATAAAAAGCCTAAGTTTCATGTATATTAATGACAGATGGACTGGCAAATATGTCAATAAATTGTAATATGATAAGATAAGATAATCTAATCTTACTAATCAATAAATTGTAATATGATAAGATAAGATAATCTAATCTTACTAATGTCGAATGAATGACCACAACAGTAGGTTAATGGAACTAAAAGAATACATCCAGTATAAATACAAAGTGGGAGTGTGAAAACAACACCTACATCGATTCTAGAAGCAGAAAAAAACAAAGATATAAGTGACTAGCAATGGGAAGAAATGTCTAGTCAATAGAAAGTACACGGTAAAGTGCCAGTACAACAAAAAAGCTATAAAAACTTTGAAACTCCTGATTCTGGGCCAAAGAGAGGATGTCAAGGCCTGCTGGAGCTGGCTGCCAAGGACAAGTCAGACCAAGTGGCTGGAGCTGGCTGTCAAGGACAAGTCAGACCAAGTGGCAGGTTCCTCATTGGAGTAAGGCCCGATTAACTGGCAGATGATGTCCCTCCATGGAATGGCCAGGACAGAGGGTGCCAGCTGTATGATCCTCATAGGAGCATAAGAGCAAAGGATCCCAGCTCTCCTAAATAAAAAAGGAGAATGTATAGCATTGATCAAAGAGTCTGATACATTAACAGGTAAAGCCAAATCGCTATTCCGCATAAATTGGAAAAATACACTATGCTGCTCTATAAAGTTTTCCTTGGCAAATGGAATTCTGGAAGTAGACAATAATTTCACACTACCACAAAGCTTACAAGACCATTCTTTCTGACCTTTAAAAAGGCGTAGGGTGAGCCAACTCATGTAAGGACAGGGCCAGACTTCAATGAATCCAGAGATTGAACTGACGCATATTTACCATTATTAGCAGCATCTGCCATAGAAATGTGTGCTCATATGGCACAGCAAATTCCTAAGGTCATCAAGAAACCCACTTGTAGTGAATTTGATCCAGGATCAAATTGTGAATAATAGAAAAACTAGAACAGCAAAGATTCTAGTTTCTTATAATAGAAGCTCTTTATTGAGAAAATATGAAATTTTCTTTCATCAGCTGAATATTGCTCACTAAGGCATTGAACAACAGAGTGCGTTCCTCGATCCCTCTCTTTAAATTAAGTTTGAATCTTCTGGGAAGAAAAATTTGAAACCAATAGTTGAAAATCTTCCTCTTTTTAAAAGATTACTTGGTCAAACCCACTGTTGGAAAAGGCAGTGTAAGAATTCAAGTCAGACTGGCAAAATTTTGATATACTCGGCAGTAGAAATCAGTGTTTCAACTATTGGCTATATATCATCAACATCACAATATATCACGATTCTCTCAGCTTGGCAACAATATCACTGGAAAGAATCACAATTTTTCCAATTTTGAAAATATTGCATTATATCGGCAAATTTCGCCTGAAAATTGAAAATATCAGCTGAGTCAAGACAATTTTGGATTTTTCGCTCAGTTTGAAGAGGGAGAGAAGTGGATTAAGAACAAAGGGGTCACTCACTATGACATTAGACCATAATAAGGGATTTCTTTAGATGTTAAAAAAAAATTTAATTTTTTTTGTATTTTTTAAGTTGGTCAATATTTTCCAATATTTCCCCAATGTTGCCAATAAGTTGTTTTCTGGACCCTCAGCAATATATTTGCGGACGCAATGTTTGCAACATTGGTAGAAATAGTTCAAAGTGAGATCTTTTCTTTTCCTTTTTAGCATTTATATTCAGTGTCGGTGAGATTTTCCAGCCAACTACAAGTTGAGCTTGTGAGACAGTGAATAACCTGCAAGTACTTGCATGTCAGGGTCTGACCCGCACTCTTGCAGGTCTGATCCACATTATCGCATGTTTGACTTGACATGCAAAGAGAGTCGAACTTGAGAACGAATTAACTAACCCAGCTCAACAGAAGAGCCAAAGGGAGTTTTGTTTAGGAGTACTTGGATGACCCAGTGATATTTTCACTCTGGTCAAACACTCCACCCTCACATTCCAATGTTGTAAGAATGAGAAAGGCAAAAGACAGCCCATTTGGTATTCCAGATATTGTTTACAATTTATCATGACAATAACATCTTTTGAGTCTTACCCATAATTCAAAATGAGAGATTTTTTGAAGCATTTTCGAAGAAATAAGAGAATTAAATTGTTTCTTCTTTGAAAGAGCTGAAGCTTATTACATATTATGAAATACAGTCACCAAAAGCTTGCCCTACCAAACTGGACAACATCATGATATAAACTAGACAAGGAGTAAATATTGCCAAGATAAATCAACCAAAGCAAATTTCCATTCATTTTTATCCCTTGACACCTAAAAGCAAATAATTAACTTTTCCTTGAGCATATATTCAAATTCCTTATGGATTGATTTCTAATGCTAAAACTATTCATCTATGCATTTTTCGCACATTTTAGCTACTTTTTTCTATCTTTAAATAAGCAGTAGCTAGAAGTTAAGAGTTAATAAAGAAATGAAAGAAAATAAACTCAGGACTTGCCATTTAACATTAATGCTCAAACACTTGTTGTCCCTGTTTCAATACTCTTTTTGGCAATGATATATTTCATTTGTTCCGTAAGTTTTATTTTTATGGGACAGATTAAGTGTTAGAGATTACATGGAAGTTCAAGGTAGTACTGTGGCACAGGTCTGATGTTAAAGTTTACAAAATCTCTTATACAAGTTCATGGTCAATATAAACCCCTGCAAAACCCTATAGAGTGATTCAAATGTTCCCACAAACCCCAGTCAAACATGATTTTAGAACAAAAAGCAGATCAAAAGAAGGTTTGTGTGCATCATACTTGTTATGTTCAAACTCAAAGCCAATAACAGAGCAAACTAGCTAATCTGAAGCCCATACCTCACCCGCTATAATCCTTCGTCCTGAGACTGCTCTGCACAACTCTAGTTTATAATTTTATTTTATTTTGTAAAATGCACATTTGAAGTTTGAAATCTTGATAGTCACGAAGCCCTCGACCAAGTCTAGATCACATTCGAACTTCAAGAGGCGATTTATACCATTTTCTTTATGAAACAGAACCCATACTATGTTGGCATGGCAGTGCAGATTGGATAACGAAAATTATGACATGGATTCTTCAAGGAAGAGACCCAAAACCCTAACGCTGTATCTCAAATTGAAAAGAGAAAAGTTAACATTCGATGATTTTCATTGATATGGCATCTGAAATACAAGAATCCACATCCACCAAAAGAAAGAACAAAGTATTCAATAATCGCCTCTAGAAAGGCCTCCGATTCTAGAACGGATATGGAAAGATAAAAAGACCCCATAGTTTCAGTTGGTGCCTTTAAAAGGTTAAAGGGGGATGCAGAGCCACTTCTAACACAAGATTTTGCATGCCTTGAGATGTACATTGAAGAGAAAAGAAAATGCCGAAAAAAATATTTAAAAGTTTAAACCCATTTTTGCCGCCGAAGCTTACCACGCATGTAAAAGGTGTTAATAAGGGATGGTACTTTATCCAGCAATCATCATATCCAGTCCCTCTGTTGAAGCTTCAGAGGCAAATAAACCTCCGAAAGGTACTGAAACCCAAAAGAACTCAAGGCCTGAATTTCAGCCTTGTGTTTGGTCTTCACCATCATAGTCAGCTCTTCCACCCACCCGGGATTCTTCTTCACGAAATCCTCCTCGAGCAAGTCTTTCCCCGTCTTAATATCCTGCTCCGTCATGGGCAACCGGCACTGCTCGGGAATATGGTACTTGTCGAGGTCGGAGGGCCGAATCCCCAGCCACTTGATATCAGGCGTGGTGAGATTCGAACTGTCGTACGACATATTCTTGGAGCCGCACATGTAAACCGACAGGATCTTTAAACCGTAGGGATCGCTGTCGACCAGTGCAAGAACCGGAAGCTTCAATTCCGTCTTCATTTTCTTCAAGAAGAGCCTGGTGGCAACATCCGGTTGACCTTTGGCAGTAATTATGACGCAGGGAAACCGGTTATAGAAGCGGTCTTCGGCGAGCCTCATGAAGGCGGCGTCCTTTTCGACGAGGAGAATGAAGAGGGCGTCGCTCTCCATGTCGCCTACACGGTCGATGTTGGGCGGTATGGCCTTACCTCCGACGCCCATCTTCGTGCAGTCGATCCGGTCGCCGTTGTCGGAAAAGATGAGGCGGCCGACAACGACGCCCTTTTCGGAGGCCACAACATTGAGACTCGACCTGGTGCAGCCGAGCATGCAAGAAACATCGTCGAGGACGCTATCGGACTGGCCCTGGTCCTGGAAGAGCTTCACGTCGGTGTAGAAAAGGTCACGCTTCGTGACATGGATTTGCTTCAGGCAGAGCTGGTGGACGAGCTGGAGAATCCTAGTGGTAATGGAGGTCTTCCTGACGCTTGACACGTTGGCGAACTGGCGGAAGGAGGACTTGTCCTTGAGAACGATGCGATCAAGCTCAGGAACGTACAGCTGGTTGGCGTTACCGCGGGCGGGGACGCTGTAGCCGAAACCGTTGCCGGCGAGGATCGAACGCGCGACCTGGAGAATCGTCTTCTCGATCTCGTGCTCCACGGCGCCCCCGTCCAAGTCGATGACCTCGCGGCAGGCGTGCGGGAGGTTGAGGTCGGACAGGGTTCGAGTCTCCGGCTTCTCACCCTGGGTGTTCTCGGAGAACTCCTGGATAGAGGCCAGGATCACGCCGTCCGGCTTCAGGCGCTTCTTGAAGGCCAGAGCCGCCCGCGACTGGTCGTTCCGGGCCGACACTTCGTCATTTTCTTCGCCCGTTTCTGAGCGCCGTCGCTTCTTGTCCGCCATGGCTGCAAACAAAGGCAGAGCTTGGGGTTGTTGAGTATTATTCTTCTCTTGGGGTTTTGTGTGACACTTTTCCCCGAAAATAAAGGCGGAAGGGTTCGATATGCGGTGGGTATCGCCACTTCAGGTCCTTGTTGCGTATTCTTGATTGGGGTTTTGATGTGCCGCTTTTCCCTCTAAAATGTAGGCAGAGGGATTCGATCTGCGATTCTTTTGGGGTTTTGTATGGCGCTTCTGCCTCTATGATAAAGGCTGAGGGATTCGGTCTGCGGTGGGCATCACCGCTAAGGTTTCTTTCTCCCAGTTCCCTTCTTTTATAGGGTTAATAGCAGTCGTTAAAGATTGGCAACAGTTTTTACAATCTTTTATCAATGCCAATCAACTATTTATTTCCAATTAGTTATTTGTTATGTAAATATCAAATTATAATTTATTATTAAATAAAATGAAAATTATAATTTATTATTTTATTTCCAAATGAGTTATTTGTTATATAAATATCAACTTATAATTTATTATTAAATAAAATGAAAATTATAATTTATTATTAAATAAAATGAAGTAGAAAGTAACTTTTATTATAAAGTGTAGGATTGTTATTTTGCGCTCATTGCCATTTTGTTTTTCTGTTAACCAAATTTATTTATTTTTTTCTAAAGTTTAAATTTGTTGCAAGCAATTTAGTTTTTTTCATGTCTTCTAATTGATACTTTAAAATAAGATTTTATTGTTAGGGCGATGATGAGAATTTAAATATGCGGTTGTAGCAGATGGTTGGAGTGAGTGCATTTATGAGTGTTAAAGTTTGGAGATGATTTTGGTTTTCAAAGCTTGCCACTATATCAATTGTTGTTTGCAGAGATTTAAAGTTGTGGGCCAGAGAATATGTATATGTATTTATTATACAATATATAAACATATTTTAATAAATATATATATATATAGATTATTCACTTCTTATTCTTTTTTAAATTTAATACAATCACTAAATTTTGAAGGCATTTTTGTGTACTGTATGACATGATTTTTTGCGGGAGCTTTTATAGATTGCAAGGAGTTTTAATTGAGTTTTTTTGTTCTAAGTAATTGTTGAGTTATTTGCATGTGATCATGATATAGTGTGTTAAGCCAAAAAGACAAGGTTCTTTTGAAGTTGCAAGTATCGCAACTAGCAACTTGCAAGACATGAATTTGGGCTTCTACAATTCTATGTCAAAGGGTAAGAAATCTTGTGCATCTAGTATCTTGCTTTCAGCCACTTTGTTGCCATATTAATTTATATATTTTCAGACAAGTACAACTAGTTTTTATGGTTGTTGTTTGATAGTGTGTGCCTCGTGCATAGTGTAGTTACATATGTTTTGTTACTGATTGGAATGGTGGGTTGGAATTTTTTGGGGTGTGTTATATATGCGAAAGAGAATTGGGAGTTGATTACTATTTTGTTTTTTCGTAAGAAAGTTAAGACGATTAGGAGTTGTTGTAGAAACTGTGTAGGCCGAAAACAGTGAAAGGTGTACAGGAAAAAATCCTCATGCATCATGCAGTTACTTCCGGTATGTTACTAGCTAGAATGGTGGAGTGGAATATTTTTTGGGTGTGTTTTATATGTGAAATAGAAATGGGGGTTGCTTATTGTTTTGTTTTTTCAGGGCAATTTAAGTCGGGCAAGGGTTGTTACAGAAAGTGTGTAGGCCGAAAACAATCAAAGGTTACTACGGGGAAAAAAAAAAGGTCGTGTTGTTTTGAGGTTGTATTGTTCACTTTGTCTTTAGGTTGTGAAATATGTGTATCCACCTTGTGTTCTGTGTATCCACCTTGTGAGTTGCAAGACTTGTGGTGTTGGTCTTATGCAAATATATGTCAGAGGGTAAGAAATCTTGTGCATTGCATGTTATATGTCAAGGAAAATTAGAAATTGATTATTATTTTGCGTTTTCAAAATTAGGTTAAGTCAGTCAAGGGTTATTTTTAGACACTACATGGGTCAGGAAGAATCAAAGTTAAACATAAGCAAAAAGGTGTGATGTTTTGGGCTTGTATTGTTCTTTTTTATTTTGCAGTTGCTTGATGGTATGGAGATAGCCTAAAGCAGTGGACAAATTTACATGTGAGTTATGCTTACAAAGTATCTACAATAAGAAGGTCGGGGTGTCCATGTCTTACCTTGCCTTTGACCAATTGTCTATGATATTCACTTATGTTTCTTGAACAGATGCAATTAGTTTGTGTTATTGTTGTTTAATAGTGTATGCTTTATGCATAGTGCAGGTGTTATGTTTTATTTAACCCTTTTGTCGTTCATCATATGCAAAAATGTATGTGTTAATAGTTGTCTTTCATTTTCATTTTCATTTTCATTTGAAGATGCAAATAGCTACATTTTTTAAAGATATGTCTTAATGCATAAATTTGATGCAATTCTTCCAAGAAATAGGATCCTAGTTCATATTAATATGATTGTAATGCATCTATATCTTTGTTGTCTAGGCAAACCAAGAAATGGTGTATTCATCCACTCTGCAATTCAATGGAAGAGTAACGGAAATGCAAGGGGGGAGTGGAATGCATCAAACAAAGAATGTGCAAGAATATATCAAAAAATGCATCCAATCTAAAAAGATGATTTATCTATAGCAGATGGTCACTATTGTGATGTGCAATGCATTGTTGCTTATGTGTGGGGCCTTTTGCTTTGATGATTTGTCCACATTCTGCATAGTTGTACCTTTTCGTGTTTTGTACAAGTTTTTGGCCGGCATAGTGAACATTTGGTCTATTTTCAATTGTTGTGCAGAGAATTGATACCAATTTTTCGACATCCCTACATTACGGTGCTTTCACATGTTGGCACTTACAATAGTTTTGCACCATGGATTGTGGCAAGCCATGTGGTTTCAACAGTGCTTGGGTCATTTATGGCAGGTTGAGTTGCTTGGATTTATGAGAGGGCAGGGATTTAGAACTAGTGCAGAGCAAATGTCTCATTTTTCCATGGGCTGAATAATGGTTTCTATTTATGATTGGGCATATTTCGAAGGTGATTCAAGTGTGTGGAAAGGCCATTTTAGTAAATATGGGATTTGCATTTTGCCTCGAAGCAATTGGAGCTGAGTAATGTATTTATGTTTGAAAATTTTCCTAGCTAAAGGCCTTTTTTTACGAGGGATTTTTCCCAGGTTGTTTGGAGGCTTTTGCTATGGACATATGTTAGCACTCGGTGTAGTTATGTCTTCCACGCCTCCGCTCTCCATAGCGGCATATGGGATTTGCATTTTGCCTTGAAGCAATTGGAGCTGAGTAATGTATTTATGTTTGAAAATTTTCCTAGCTAAAGGCCTTTTTTTACGAGGGATTTTTCCCAAGTTGTTTGGAGGCTTTTGCTATGGACATATGTCAGCACTCGGTGTAGTTATGTCTTCCACACCTCCGCTCTCCGTAGCGGCATATGGATAGCGCAGCCATCACTTGTGTATTTTCAATACTTGCAAGGTGAATTTATACCATTTATCGTCGTGCACTTGTGCAGCTCTGCAGTTCCAATAGTTGGGCATTGTGAATCAAAGCAATTCACCTTGGTAGTGTATTGATATTTGGAAAATCTTCTTGTCAAAAAGCCTTTTTTACAGGCGCATTTTTCCCAGGTTGTCAAAAGGCTTTTGCTATGGACATATGTCCGCACTCGGTGCAGTTACGTGTTGCGCACCTTTGCACTTCACAGAGGCATATGGCTAGCACAAACAACACCTGTGTATTTTCAATGCTTGTGCGGAGAATTTATGTCAGTTATCATCGTGCAGTTCTGCACCTCTGCAGATGTGCGGAGGCTTTTTCTATGACCATGTCTTTGGAGTCTGCATAGCTATTTGTTGTATGTGTTCGCACTAGGCACAACTATGTTGCAGGCATAGGAAAGACTTGATCTATTTTTTAGTGTTGTATGGAGGATCCATGGCACCGATGCTTGTGAGTTGTTGTGCTTCTGCAGTTCCACATTTACAATAGTTTCACACTTGGTCATGACAAGCTAGATAATTTGAAGGAAGGCCGAGTCACTTTTCGGGCATTGGTTTTTCTCAGATTTAGAAGGAAAGGGCAGATATTTAGAACTGACGCAAAGTAAATGTCCCGGTTTTCTATGAATTGGTTGGCACTGGTAGTTTCTATTTATGGTTACTTGTGTTCTCGAGGTTGTTTGTGTGTCTAGAAAAGACACCTTAGTAAATACGCACCATGCACTTGATCTTGAAGCAATCTGAGCTCTCTGATTTATTTATGTTTCAGAATTTTTGTGTTAGAATGCCTTTATACTTATCGTTTTTTCAGATTGTGCGGATACAAATGCTAATGCGATATTGTGATGCTCTTCACAAGATGTGCTTTGCAAAATGATCACTTAGTCTATTTTCAATCCTCGTGCGGAGAATCCATGCTTTCAACCCTTGAACTAAGATTTCATATTGCTTATGGTCTGGCATTATCATGCTTGGATGCCTCGACACTTCTGCAGTTGGCACAACTATACTTGGTCTATTTAAGACGATCTATTTTTAAGCCTTGTGTGGAGAACCGACACGGGTCATCCTTCCGCACTACTACACTTCCACACCTCCACATTTCCAATAGTTTCACATCGATGATTGTGACAAGTGATGTAATTTGCATAGGTCATTGATTTATTGTACATTGATTTGCTCTGATTTAATAGGAAAGGGCGGACATCTAGAAGCAATGTGAAGCAAATGTGTTGCTTATTTGTGGACTACTCGATGGTTTTTGTGTATGCTTATTGGTATTGGAAGGGTAGTTGATATATGTGGAAAATACATTTTAGCGGATTCGCATCGTGCTCTTGGCCTTGGGGCAATCTCAATTCTACGATTTATTCATATTTGGACAATTTTCTAGTCAAAATCATTTTTACTTGGTCATTTTTTAGATTGGAAGGAAAGTTTTGCTATGGCCATATCTTTGCCCTCTGCCCTTTGCACGACTATGTCTCTCACACAGTGAACAATTGTTCTATTTTCAACACATCTGCAGAGAATTCATAGCATTTGGCCTTCTAGACTCGGGCAGTGCCCCGACAATAGTTATTGGAGAAGTTGAAAGTGTTCATGTAGTATCTTGCTTTTATGCAGTGGTTTGTCAGATTAGTTTATGTATCTTACAAATGCATGCAACTAGTTTAATATGTCTGCGTCGATGAACATAATTGAATCTAATACATAGAAAGTTTGTTAATATTGACATCGAACATCGCGATTGCTATGTGTTCCAAACAGTCCATTGTTACTACTTGATAATCTGTCGTTCATGCACTGTGCAATCACTTCATTTGATTGAAAATTGCATTGGTATTCATGTAATGTTTAAGCAAACCAATTTTCTTTTTTCGATTGTATTACTCGATCAAATAGTGAAATGAAATATTTTTGGGGTGTATCATATATGCCAAAGAAAATTAGTAGTTGCTTGTTATTTTTCTTTTTCAAGGCTAGGTTAAATTGGTCAAGGACTATTTCAGAAACTATATAGATCAAAGAGAATCAAAATTAAACAAAAACAAAAATAAGGTATGTTGCTTTGAGATTGTATTTATTATTTTATGTTTTCGATTGCTCAATGCTATAGACATATATTAAGCATCATCTGAATGACAAAAATTAAAACATGGAAGAAACAATAGATGTTGAAAACAATGAAAGCAACGAGCAATGGATTGTGCATGGCAATATTGACCATGTTTTGCATAGAAGTGGTCTTTTTAGATTGGATGCATTTTCATATGGTCCTGAGGATTTTTTTTTTATGCATTGCACATCCTGGCACTCTTCCATTGAATTGTGAAATGGATTAATAGATCACTTCTTGGTAAGTTTGGACAATGGATATAAATAGGCATTGGAATCATATGAGCTTGAGCTAAGATCCAATTTCTTGTACGAGTTGCATGGGATTCGTGGCATTAACATATATCTGTCGAAAATGTGATTGTTTGCATCTTCAAATGTAAATGACAATGAGAGAGAGCTATGGGGAGATACATTTTACATGCGATGGTTGGAAAATTGGTTAAATATATCGATTGTAGTTTGATCGCTAAATAGGAAAACAAAGTATTTGTGTTTCAACATAAATGTAAATGTAGATCCATATTGCATCTTGTTTCATGATGCAAATCATGTTAGCGACCACTATGAACCATTACTTTACAAAAAAACTAGCCAGGTGCAATTTTGAACAACCTAATATTTACTTGTCATCGATGTGGAAAAACATCGAATACTGTTGAAAATGTAATATGGATAAGATGCATTTTGATAGATTGATCAAAGCAATTCATGTTGTAGCTAGTTGTGGTAATAGTTTGTTCAACGCAATTTGTTATTTGATAGCCACAAACTTTACATTATGCAATATTCCTTGAGACTTTACATTATGCAATCCTTTGGCAATGCGATGAAAAGTGGTGACCATAATGCGTTGCATTGCTTGCATGAATATCTAAGACCTAGCCTTATAGACAATACAACAACTATTGTGAATTGGCGGGAGCATCTTGTAAATATGGCAATGCCATATGAAAAAGGGAAGATATCATTCATTGTCAATGTAAATATCCGAGTGTGCTCCCTCCATGGCAGCAAAATTGTCAACTTGTGTTTCGCTAGCTTGAACTGTGATAAAACAGTTGGTGTGTTGTCATTTGAAACACATATAGTTCATGTTCACTATGAGCCATTTCTAAGGGATAAGTACAATGAAATATGTGATCAGCATTTGACCAACGGATACTGGGTGCAGTGAATACAGGTGGAAGCAAGCATGATGAAGATATAGTACTGACATTGACAAAAAGTATGAGTGACAATATATTGGTTCCTGAACATGTATTGGGAAGACGCCAAGATAGACACAATGCACATTATGAGGATAAAATTACATTAGCAAATAGTAGTGCAATAACTGGAATAGGTTGTCCTAAAGCCAAAGAGAGTTGCAGTGGACAATAATAGACTTAGTTACCATAAACTAAAAAAGATGATATGTGAAAGAAACAAATGCAATTGCGGGTTCGCCACCCAGCAAGTGATGAAAAGGCATGTACATGGAGAAGATGGAAATTTAATCAATGCAACAAAGCGTGGTAGTAAAAGAGCAAGACTAACATATACAAAATTAAAACAAATACAGTCCAATGCTGAAGTTGGACATAAAAGAAAAAGTGGATGTTCATGTAGTGAGCATATCGATGTAAAAAAGAAATGAGCACGTTGACTCTATGTGAAATACATTTAAGACACACCTAGGAACGAATGTGTAATTTGTGAACAGTTGCATTTTTCAAAGAATATTAAATGCTTGAATGAAGAATTGAAGAAAGAATATATGAGCTTGATTGCATGTGACAAAACATTCTCTTGTGAGAAGATTTGTATTAGCTGCAAAAGAGCACTTGAAATGGGAAACTACCACAGTTTGCAACACTCGACGAGATAAGACGCAACATGCCATTACCAATTGCAAGCACACTCCCAAAACTCGAGGAGAGACTTGTATCACTTAGAATTACATTTGCACAAATTAGACAATGGGGCTACAAATGATCGCAAACGGGCTTGATAGGCTCCATCATCAACGTACTTGTTCATATGGATATTGTCCAAAAAGCATTGCCACAATCTATGGATGAAACAATGGCAATTGCAATTGCATTGAAAAGATGGTTGCAATACAAAAATGCATACAAGACTGGAAGAGTACATGTAAACATTGTCATGAAAGAATTAAAAGAATTATGTTCCAGAACTTTATACAAGGCTGGAAACATCACTATAAACAAAGAATGGGCTGGTGTTCTCCAATGAGATAGTAAAAAATGCATATAAAACACAAATTCTGATTGTGAGAGTGATATGGAGATAAAATCGGATAATGAGAGACATAGTGAAATGTTGGTACATGGATTCATAGACTCACAATGCATCCATGATTTGCAGGACAAGATCATTGAAGTCGCACCTGTCGAAGGACAACGTCCACTTGGAATATTCATGGACAAATACGCAGAAGAGATGAACTTTCCAACCATGTTCTATGGGAATCTGCGTGATGATGACATTGTAAAAATATTCAGTTACCAATAAATAGTGAAATGGGAATTGTTGCATGCTAGCAGTAATTTCTCATATCGCACAACAAATTTGTTCTTCAAAATGGCACGAATAATAATCGGCAAAGTGCTTTCCTACATGTGGATATGAATAAGAAAGAGAAAATTATGAGAAAGGAAGTTACTGGCAAAAGATGTGAAGTACAAACCAAATTTGGAAAATATACTTAAATCTGATATTGGATACATAGATTTCAAAAATATTCACATTTCTCCTTATTACTTCAAACATATTAATAAAATGTATTTGCAATGATACGACTGCTTGGGCTTCCGACATTTTTCGTCACATTCACGAGTGCAGAGCATCAGTGGCATGAATTGGTATCTGCGTTGACACATTTGTATAGGAACATAAAAAATGAAAAGCATTATGAAACACTGGAAGACAAAGACATTGATTACCTTTTAAGAAAGGACCTAGTCACTTAGAGTCGTTACTATAGAAATAGAATCAATGCTTTGAAGAAATTGATATGCGATGCCAAAAGATTTTTTGGGAAAGTATTAGACAACTACTTTGTGACAGAGTTTCAGAATAGATGAAGCGAGCATGAACATGGGTTGTTGTGGATAGAAGATGCACTGATATATGGAAAGGATAGTGATTCAGAAATTGCAAAGTTTTTGGACAAGTACATAACCTGTGACATAGATCATCTGCATCCAGATCTTGCCAAATTGCATAGGCATTCCCATATAAGAAGTTGTAAGAAATGAAATAATTCACATTATCGATACAACTTCCCTATGCCACCAATGAGAATGACAATGATTATTGAATCGATCGAGTTATCAGACAAAGTTATTGACAAAAAGTCAAAGTGGTTGTTTTCATCACTAGACCAAAAAAACTATGATGATTTAATTAGCTTTAAATACAACTTGATGCAAATGGGAGCAACAGAGGATGAGTACTTGAGCCTAATATAGTGCACACTAAAACAACCAACAATTTTCTTAAAATGAAAATCTTCACATATTTGGAACAACAACTTCATAAAGGACATGCCAAATTTTTGGAATGCAAACATAGATGCACAATTTGTTCTAAATGCATATGCGGCAGCATCATATTGCAGTTCATATATAACTAAAGTTGACAAATCTATGACAAATGCATTTAGAATTATTCGGATTTAGGAGCAAAACAAACTGATTAACAAACTGAATACAATAAACATAGAGATAGAGAGAAAAACACAAATATATAGTGAACAATATCTTCTACTGAATAAATGAAATAGGCTGAAACTGTAAAACTGCAGAACTGAAACAACTTGCTTGAATGGTGGTAGTTATCTCTGAGAAGAAATGTGGCTTCTACGCACATCCGTCTGAGAAGAATGATTACAATGAGGCTCCAGAGTCCTTTTTAATATTACTCATGAATGTCAAAACCCTAGACATCCAAAAACCTAACCCTGGGAGGTGAAACACCAAAAGTTATTCGGGCCCCTATGGGTAAGTTGGTACCTCAACTTCCCGGGGTCGTAACTTTTGCATACGACCTCTATTTTAGGCACGTGATAGCCCGTTGGAAAGGTCTTTTCGAGAAATACACATTACATCGTCAAACTTTGTCTTTGTCTACAATTTGAATGTGGAAAGAAAAAAAAACGTTGTTTAGGGACCCAAAATGGCCTTGGAAGTATAGAAAGATGTGCTGACATGAAAACATCCAAAATAAGCCAGTTGGATTAGGTGGGTGGCCCCCAATATCCACCTGGATCAGTCCTCCCCCCTTATGATGCAGGAGCATCACCCACGTCAAGCGAGCCAGCGCGGGAGTAGGAGACAGCTGGACAGTGCCAGCATAAATTTTGAAAGCACCTTGATATTGTTGCGCAAACATTAATGTGTGGATTTAATAAAGCGCACTTTGTGTATTGTAATGGACCTTGAGCCTTTAAGCTCTCATCCTTAGGTAGATGAGGCATTTAAGATAGTTAATGTAGAGTAGATAGAACATTTAATTCTAGATTTGATAGCTTTAGAGTTCGAGAGGGAAAATGGATATAGACACCCTCCTTGTATTGTTGTATCATTAGGAGAGATTATTCATTCAGGAGCAAGAAGAGAAGAGTAGCAGAGAACTGTGTATGAAGAACACCCATGTATAGACATTGGATTAATAGAAGAAAGCTTTGATTCAATTTCATGGTTTGTGTTATTCTCTATGTATTGATGCTATTATGCTCATGAATGTTTATTTCCTGTCATACATTTGCTTTTATATGCTGTGTATACAACTTCATGGTTGAATTGAAGTCTGTGAGAACAAGGAGTTAGTTCAATTGTTTCTCTACCTTGAACCAGAGAATTCCTGCAAGGAGTGCAGTTGAATTTGTCCGCAAGGAGTGCGTGACTGCAGGGTTCAAGTAGGGATAACTTTTGTTCTAAGTTTTCAGAAGTGTAGATTTGGCACCGGAGCCGTGCAAGGCGTGTGCAGGCTGGACAAAGACTTAGAGTTGTGATTATGAGGAAAGGAATTGAAGGATTTCTGCTGCAGGAGTGCGCAAGATTGAAGACTTCAACATTTAGCGCATTTTGAAGATTTGCCACAAGGAGTGCATGCAAGAACTTCTTCCTAAGGGAATTGAAGTCGTCGAAGCTCAGGAGGGATAGGCCTTCAAGGTTGTCGAAGGGCAGCGGAGAGGAGTAGCATGAATAGGTTGAACGAAAGAGTCACAGGTTGGCGAACCAGTCTCATGGAGAGGCACTTCTTGTCCGTGGATTACGCAAGAGGAAGAGTGGACGTTCAGGATTCTCCGTGGAGAATCTGTGAGTTAGGGTGAATCGTTGGATCTCTCAGAGTTGCAGGGGGGCTACAGTGCAGGAGCGAAAGAAGTTTGAAGCTTGGAAGGGCAGGAGCCGTCGATCGGGATCACGAGGAGCATGGGTTCTAATCGCAGATCGACATATCGAGAGTTTGTGAGGTAAGACTCCAACTTTATGCAACGAAAGTCGCGAGAGAGCGAGGTGCGACATTCCGATAGCTACGTAAGCAATGTGGCCCACAGGCGATAGTGGAAGACAGGTGGCATAACCCGTCGGAGGTTCGGCGTCTCGGACATCGGAAGTCGAGGAAGAAGACATTTGGTGGCGCGAGTAGCGAAGTCGCGAAGAAGCGAGATCGCAAGTCTCGGCACTTCGGCACCTCAGGTATCGGAGGTTGGAGCACCAAGTGGTTAGTGTCATGAATAGCAAAGTCCCGACACAGCGAAGTCCCGATATCGGAGGAAGAAAGTCAGCGAGGCTGATACATCGGGTCTCGGAGACTCGGAAGTATATTGAGCATCCGTGAACTCGCGAAGCCGCGAAGTTCCGATCCTTCGAGTGCAGAAAAGGGGGATTGCGTGGAGTGAACTGTGGGTGTAGATCTTCCGATTGGGAGATAGAAGAGTATTGACACTCTTTGGGCTGAGTGGAAAGGAGGTCTTGTGTAAGCAGACGTGTACTCGAGTGGGGAGACGTCTGCACCACCTTAGGAAACAATGATCTCCATTATGTTGAGTTCCCCCATTAGAGGAGGAAACTTCTGCTGAATTTGGCCCCAAGTGAGCCACTCGCCTTCGTGTAGGAGTTGCCCTGCCTTGACAACCCGATAAAGTTGGATCCTCTGCTAGCGAGTGCCCTTGACATGTGTGTCCATTATCTAATTAGTGGATGCATGTTCCATGCAGCCAGGGTTGAGCTTTGTTGGTGTTAGTTATTCTACAATCTTTGAGGTGTCCAATAATGGTGGAAAATATGGTCAAAGGAGGTCCACATTGAACACTGGGTGCAAGCCAAGGAAGGGTGGAGTGTTGAGCTCAAAATCATTGCTACCCATAGCCTTGGTGATAGTGTAAGGCCCATAGCGAAGTGGACGGAGCTTCCGATGGGGCCCTATAAGACTCTCTTTCTGCAAATGTAACCAGACTTTGTCTCTAACCTGAAACTGGTGCAGTACCCTGTGTTGATCACGGTGTTGCTTGTACTTAGCAATGGCTTTCTACAAAATCTCATGGACCTGTTGGAGGATGTGTTGAATCCACTCAATGACTCTGGTAGCTTTATCGGTCTCAGACTGAACATGGGAAGAGTCTGTATGTGTGGTTGCAAGAGGTAGTGCAACATCAATGGGACCCAAGGGTTGGAATCTCAGCCCCACCTGAAATGGGCTATGGTCGGTGGAGCTATGGAGAGCCCTGTTGTAACTGTGTTGAACATAAGGGAGACTCTCATCCCATGTACATGGATGCTTAGAGTTGTACATGCGTAGGATGTGCACAATCATCTAATTGACGACCTATGTTTGGCCATCTGTTTGGGGGTGGAAAGCAGTGAATTTAGTGAGCTTGGTGTCCAACAATGACTAGAGACTCGACCAAATTGTGCTGAGGAACTTGTTGTCCTAGTCAGAGATGATGGTTTGTGGTATCCCAAAATGGACCCACACTCATTCGAAGAAGAGCTTGGCAATATTTGTTGCTGTGATGTTCTTCTTGCAGGTTGCGAGGATGGCCATCTTCGAAAACCAATCAACGACCACAAATACACAATCATTGCCATGCTTGGTGGATGAAAGGTTAGAATGTAATCCATTGAGATGGATTCCCAAGGCTTCTTGAGAGTAGGAAGAGGGGTGTATAAGCCTTGCTTCTTAATGGTTGGCTTGGCAATGGCACAAGAAGTGCAAGATCTGATATACTTGCTACCGTCCTGTCACAATTTTGGCCAATAAAAATGTTTTTGTAGAATGACCACAGTTTTCTCCACACCAAAATGTCATGCCATCCGACTGTAGTGGGCTTCCCAAATTAGCTTTGCACACTCTCTTGAAGGAACACAAAGATGGTCCAGATGGCATAAAAGTCTATCCTGAATGTGAAAATCAATGACATTTGCGCCTGAACCCAAGAGATGATCGGTGGTGGCGAAGTCTCGATCTTGTTGATAAAGTTGGGGCCACTCAGATGCCTCATGTCCACAGGAATGGATCACAGTGGTGAGTGCAACCACAAGAGGTTGACTAAGGCAGTCAGTGACACGATTTATGCTCCCTATCTTATACTTGATGCTGAGATGGAACTGTTGCAGGTAGGTGGACCACTTCTGATGGCGGTCAGTCTGTAACTTCCCATGTGAATGTATGAATTACATAGGCTTGTGATCAATGTGGATGATCGTCTCCTTTCCCATAATGTAATGTTTCCATTAACTGCAGGCTTGTACAATGGAATACATTTCCTTGTCATAGGTGGGGTATTTTCGGACAATATCTGAGAATGTATCACTATGATATGCCACCAGATGACCATGTTGAGTGAGAGATGCACCTACAACATAGTCAGATGCATCAGCCTCAATCTTGAATGGTTGTTGCAAATCATGCAAGGAGAGTACTGGAGTTGAGCACAAGTGATGCTTCAGATCAACAAATGCTCATTGTTGTTCCTCCCCCCACGCGAACTTTTCCCTGCCATTGCCCTTGGTCACTTGGCTAAGGGCCCATGCAATATGGGAGAATCCCAACACAAACCCTCGGTAGAAGTTGGCCAGTCCCAAGAAGCTTTGAAGCTCGGTTAGTGTGGTTGGGGTTGGCCAGTCACAGATTACTTGGATCTTAGCTGGATCAACATGTAGCCCATGCTCATCAACAATGTAACTCAAGTATTTGACACTGTTCATGCCAAAGGATCATTTTTCCAAGTTGGAATATAGCTTGTGCTACCACAGAGTGCTCAAAACCTGTTGAATATGCTGCATGTGCTCCTCCCAAGTTCTATTGAAGATGAGGATGTCATCCAAATATACCACCACAAGAGAGTTGGTGAAGGGTATCAATACATCATCCATCAACCTCATGAAAGTGGTTGGTGCATTTGTTAAGACAAAGGGCATGACCATCCATTCGAAGAGACCTTCTTTAGATTTGAAAGTTGTCTTCCATACATCAGTTGGTTCGATGGGAACCTGGTGGTAGCCAGACTTTAGGTCAATCTTGCTAAAGAACTTTCCCCCCCTTGAGTTGGTCAAGAAGGTCATCAATTTTGGGAATTGGGTATCGATTCCTGATTGTGATTTTGTTTAATGCTTTGTAATCAATGCAGATTTGCCAGGTCTCGTCCTTCTTCTGCACCAGTACAATCGGGCTTCTGCAAGGGGAGGAGTTGGGTCTAATGTGCCCCTTTTGAAAAAGCTCTTGGGTCTCACACTTGATTTCGTCATTTTCCATCAACGAGCAATGATAGAGTGGTCCATTAGGAAGAGGTGCACTGGGGGTTAAATCAATTGGATGCTTGACTTGGCAGTGCGTCGGTACCCCAGTGGGTGAGGAGAAGATGTCTTTGTACTCTTCCATTGTCCCATCCACTTGCTTCTGCTGCAAAGAGAGGCTTTGTGTAGAGGTCACGGATGTGGTGGGGACCTTCTGCTTACTGTGAGCATGGATCACAAAGAAGACGAACTTCCCGGTCTTTGAAATGACCTTACTGCATTGCTTAGCAGAGATTAAAGAAATAGCAGTAGGCGGTGCTACCTCTGGTATCCTATACAATTGTCTACCCAAAGTAATAATAACACTGCGGGGTCTAGACTCGTACACAACATGACGCTTCCACAAATATGGTTGTTCTAAAAGAGCATCACAAACTTCAAGGGGAGAAATATCACACAATACCTCGTCTTTGAAAGGCTTGATGTCATAGGGTAGACGACATTGTTGGTTGACATGGAGATCTCTTCCTTAGCAAAGCCAACCGATGGTGTAGGGTTGCGATGTCGTCAGCAGGTCCAACCACTTGACGACCACTGTTGAGATCAGAATCTTTTGACTGTTTCTTTCGACAATGAAATGAAGCAGATCCCCCTTCACCCACATCTTTGAGTGAAATAGGTGTTCCCCTTCCTCTGGTTCTTTTGGTTCACTTGGCTGGACTTTGGTGGTAGCGACATTGGCACTAGGCTCAACATCGATAATCCGCTTCCCTCCTTCTGGATTTGATTCAGAGTCAGAATAGGCCTCTGACTTGGAAGCCTTCAACTCGGCCACAAGTGACTTCTTGGAGCGACATTCTTCGGTGTTGTGCCAAGGGATTTTATGGCATTCACACCATTTTCCTGTGTCCTTCTTCATCTTCTCATTGCCCTTCTTGTGTTGCAGCTTGGACTGGTTGTCTTGAGGGTGGCCATCTTTACTCTGTCCCTTGTTGTGTGGGTTGGGGATGCCTTTTTCTTGCTTTGGCTGTGAGGAGTTTGCATATCCAAACTCTCGCCTCTTCTGCTTAAATTTCTGCTCGATCTTGACAACATATCTATAAGCCATACCCAATGAGGCGATGTCCAAAAACTTTATTTATGTTTAATGTATCTATGCAAACAACCATGGTATTTGAAACGACCTTACTACATTGCTTAGCAGAGATTAAAGAAATAGCAGTAGGTGACGCTACCTCTGGTATCCTATACAATTGTCTACCCAAAGTAATAATAACACTGCAGGGTCTAGACTCATACACAACATGACGCTTCCACAAATATGGTTTTCCTAACTTGGGGGAGAAATATCACACAATACCTTGTCTTTGAAAGGCTTGATGTCATAGGGTAGACGACATTGTTGGCTGACATGGAGATCTCTTCCTTGGCGAAGCCAACCGATGGTGTAGGATTGTGGTGTCATCGGCATGTCCAACCGCTTGACGACCACTGCTGAGATCAGGTTCTTTTGACTGCTGCTATCGACAATGAAATGAAGTGGATCCCCCTTTACCCACATCTATGAGTGAAAGAGGCGTTCCCCTTCCTCTGGTTCTTTTGGTTCACTTGGTTGGACTTTGGTGGTAGCGACAATGGCACTAGGTTCAACATCGATAACCCGCTTCCCTCCTTCTGGATTTGATTCAGAGTCAAAATAGGCCTCTGACTCAGAAGCCTTCGACTCAGCCACAAGTGACTTCTTGGAGCGACATTCTTCGGTGTTGTGCCAAGGGATTTTATGGCATTCACACCATTTTCTTGTGTCCTTCTTCATCTTCTCATTGCCCTTCTTGTGTTGCAGCTTGGACTGGTTGTCCTGAGAGTGGCCGTCTTTGCTCCGTACCTTGTTGTGTGGGTTGGGGACGCCTTTTTCTTGCTTTGGCTGTGAGGAGTTTGCATATCCAAACTCTTGCCTCTTCTGCTTAAATTTCTACTTGATCTTGACAACATATCTATAAGCCGTACCCAATGAGGCAATGTCCAAAAACTTTATTTATGTTTTAATGTATCTATGCAAACAACCATGGTATTTGAGCACCAGATGTCACTCAGAGTATTTGATACCCAATTTGGTGTGCAACGTATGGAAAATATTGGTGAAATATGGTACTGTCTGGTCCCTTCCCTGATGCAAGGTGGTCCATCTGGTGTACTGGTCCTCATAGTATTGTTCTTTAATGGCATCCAGGAAGGAATCCCATGTAGGGGCAACCACAAATATTGCATATTCCTCTATGGCCCTTTGCTTAGAGTAAGTATCCCACCAGTCCTTAACATGGGGGACGACCTTGAGGAGTGCAAAAGTAATATTTTCCCTATCGAAAAAAATTGTGGACCGAAAAACAACCTTCAAGCAGATTCAACCATTTATCTACAACATATTCATCTATCAGTCCTTTATATAATGGAATATCAAAATTTACATGTACCTTGAAGGGGGTTGCATGGCCACTTTATGAAGATGCTTTTCTTGTGGGCAGCCGCCGAAGGATCTATGCAAAGTTGTCCATCATTTCGTTCCTTTGTCGCGCAAGGACTTCCTCGAGCAACATTTTAAAAGGATCTCCTACTCCATCATATTTCTTTCCGTCCGCCATGGGTTATTGTCGGGCTTAGCGCTGCCAATCTTGCAAAGGCTTGATTGGTTCGAGTCCCAACTTCTTGTACCCAGATCTTGTCGGGGACATGCACGAAGACAAATAAATGAAGAGCACACTGTTATGATACCACTAATCCAGATTTAGGAGCGGAACGAACTGATTAACAGACTAAATACAATAAACACAGAGATATGGAGAACAACACCGGTATCCAGTGAACAATATCTTCTATTTAATAAATGAAATAGAATGAAACTATAAAACTGCAGAACTGAAACAACTTGCTCGAATGGTGGTAGCTATCTTTGAGAAGAGATGTGGCTACTACATGCATCCGTCTGAGCAAAATGATTACAATGAGGCTCCAGAGGCCTTTTTGATATTACTCATGAATTCCAAAACCCTAGACATCCAAAAACCTAACCCTAGGAGGTGAAACGCCAAAAGTCATGTGGGCCCATATGGGTAAGTTGGTACCTCAACTTCCCGGGGTCGTAACTTTTGCATACGACCTCCATTTTAGGCGTGTGATAGCTCGTTTGAAAGGTATTTTCTATAAATACACATTACATCATCAAAATTTGACTCTATTTACAATTTTATTGTGGCAAGACAAAAAAACATTGTTTAGGGCCCCAAAATGGCTCTAGAAGTACAAAAAGATGTGTTGGCACGAAAACATCCAAAATAAGCCAGTTGGATTAGGTGGGTGGCCACCAATATCCACCTGGATCATAGAAGGATACACAAAGAGCATGAAAAATACACAATTGATGCTATGCAAATGATACGTACACTTGGAAATACAATGTTGAATCTTCAACAAATGTACTCACAATAAGCAATCCATAGTGTGTTTGCTCTGCCACTGAATAACAGTTCAAGAGCGTGTATATTTATAAATACATCTCCAATAGATCAATGCACATTTTTTCTTAAGCCGACTTTTTTTTATTGAAACAAGAACCCGATGACTCAGAAGATGTGATGTGCCACTTTATTATTGATTACTATATTGAATGACCATGTGCCATTAAGAATATCTACCCTGCTGAATTTATCTCCAAGTACATAAAATATGGTTCACATATATCGAAAAGGGAAAAAAGCAAATGTGACACGATTCATTAAATATAACAAGTACATTGATTATGATTTTTTTTGTAGAGAGAAACTATTGCTATATGCCCCGTTCGAAAAAAGTGAATATACATTAAAACATAATTGGCCTACATAGGAAGTTGCTTATTGTTTTCACATAACTAGAATACAAGCCAATGAAGCTAAGTTTACATACAATTTCAATCCAATGTGGGGCAGTATCGAAAGTGTGATTCAACAAGTAGACAATGATCTTCTGACGTTGATGGTACATTGGTCGAACGAGGAACACGCACAATTCATTTTGAACAATACGATTTGCAACCAGACCTGCAATACATTAGAGGAGAAAATAGCAAAAGAAAAACTAATCTTGGATTCCAAGTTGCAGGCCACCCATATTTGCTCAAGAATAACGAATATTACAAACTTAGAAGAATGCTAGACATAGAACAACAAGCAATCGTCAAAGACATTTCCCTAAAGAAATTAAAGGACATGCATAGCCATTGTACTTGTTTCTTACGGGTGGAGCAAGAACAGGGAAAACCTTCACAACAAAAATGATATTCCAAATGCTTATACGAATACACGATGTCGATAACACAACAGATCCTTTCAAACCAAAAGGATTGATAGTTGCATACATAGGTAAATTTGCTTACAATGTAGATTAAACAACAATCCATTCTACATTTTTAATGCCTTTCAATAAGTCTCAGTTTGTTCCTCTTAGAGGACAAATTGTAGACACGTTATCAAAGCTTTATCATAAACTACAACTTGTCCTCATTGATGAAACTTCTCTGGTTGGAAGTCGATTCTTATTTTCAATTGATAGCAGACTAAGAAGCATAAAACATGTACAAACAAAGTAATTTGGAAACATAGATATGGTATTTTGGGGTGATATTTGTCAAGCACAACCCATGCATGTTTCCCTAATATTTGAGCACCCTACTGTGAACATGCAAAGAATAACATATAACTTTTGGACAAATAGAGTAAAGTGTTATGAATTGCATACTACAATGTGGCAACCAAATGAAAAGTTTATTACAATTTTGAATAAGATGCAAACAAATAGCCAAACAAGAGAAGATCTAGAATATATCAACACGAGTTGCATCTGACTTGCTCCAAATCACCCAACATTCCCTTATCTGTTTTACACAAACAAAGATGTTGCATTGCATGACAAGTCTATGCTATCGTTTATGCATGGCAACAAACTTTTAATCAATGCAACTGATGAAGAGGAAGACGACCGTGGTGGTGTCCAACGCCATGAACATACAACAACTTTTCATTTGCAACTTGTTATGGAATTATATATGCTTGTTGAAATATATGCATGTAACTACGATTCACAAGATGGTTTAGTGAATGGTGTGGATGGAATAGTCAAAGCATACCCGGAAAAAAATAAGGCTGATGTTTTATGGATAAAGTTCTATGATCCCCATATTGGACATCGTCAGGCTATGAGGTTAGCTTATTTATATAGCATAGACATTTCGCCTGACTAGGTACCCATATTGCACATAGAGAAACCAATATCGACAAAAGAAATGACATGTCATTTGAAAATCCATAAACAATTATCAGTTCAACTTGCATGTGCATGTACAATACACAGATCACAAGAGCTAACATTGGACAATGTTGCATATAATCCTGCTGGGGTGTGAAGACATGGATTATTTTATACAACATTAGTGCATGTAAGAAGCACAAAGTCTTTGTATCTTCAAAGTCCTTTGAAAATGGATAACTTCAATGTTAAACAAAAGATCGTCGTTGAGATGCAACGTCTGCATAATGATGCAAACTAGAATCTAGAATATGATTAACAATCTATGCAATTGGAGTCATGCATCTCAATTTTTTTCACTAAACACACATAGGTGAGATCGGAAGAGGGGCCCCAAAATGACCTTGGAAGTACAGAAAGATGTACTGACATGAAAACATCCAAAATAAGCCAGTTGGATTAGGTGGGTGGCCACCAATATCCACATGGATCATAGAAGGATACACAAAGAGCATGAAAAATACATAATTGATGCTATGCAAATGATACGTACACTTGGAAATACAATGTTGAATCTTCAACAAATGTACTCACAATAAGCAATCCATAGTGTGTTTGCTCTGCCACTGAATAATAGTTCAAGAGCGTGTATATTTATAAATACATCTCCAATAGATCAATGCACATTTTTTCTTAAGCCGACTTTTTTTTATTGAAACAAGAACCCGATGACTCAGAAGATGTGATGTGCCACTTTATTATTGATTACTATATTGAATGACCACGTGCCATTAAGAATATCTACCCTGCTGAATTTATCTCCAAGTACATAAAATATGGTTCACATATATCGAAAAGGGAAAAAAGCAAATGTGACACGATTCATTAAATATAACAAGTACATTGATTATGATTTTTTTTGTAGAGAGAAACTATTGCTATATGCCCCGTTCGAAAAAAGTGAATATACATTAAAACATAATTGGCCTACATAGGAAGTTGCTTATTGTTTTCACATAACTAGAATACAAGCCAATGAAGCTAAGTTTACATACAATTTCAATCCAATGTGGGGCAGTATCGAAAGTGTGATTCAACAAGTAGACAATGATCTTCTCGACGTTGATGGTACATTGGTCGAACGAGGAACACGCACAATTCATTTTGAACAATACGATTTGCAACCAGACCTGCAATACATTAGAGGAGAAAATAGCAAAAGAAAAACTAATCTTGGATTCCAAGTTGCAGGCCACCCATATTTGCTCAAGAATAACGAATATTACAAACTTAGAAGAATGCTAGACATAGAACAACAAGCAATCGTAAAAGACATTTCCCTAAAGAAATTAAAGGACATGCATAGCCATTGTACTTGTTTCTTACGGGTGGAGCAAGAACAGGGAAAACCTTCACAACAAAAATGATATTCCAAATGCTTATACGAATACACGATGTCGATAACACAACAGATCCTTTCAAACCAAAAGGATTGATAGTTGCATACATAGGTAAATTTGCTTACAATGTAGATTAAACAACAATCCATTCTACATTTTTAATGCCTTTCAATAAGTCTTAGTTTGTTCCTCTTAGAGGAGAAATTGTAGACACGTTATCAAAGCTTTATCATAAACTACAACTTGTCCTCATTGATGAAACTTCTCTGGTTGGAAGTCGATTCTTATTTTCAATTGATAGCAGACTAAGAAGCATAAAACATGTACAAACAAAGTAATTTGGAAACATAGATATGGTATTTTGGGGTGATATTTGTCAAGCACAACCCATGCATGTTTCCCTAATATTTGAGCACCCTACTGTGAACATGCAAAGAATAACATATAACTTTTGGACAAATAGAGTAAAGTGTTATGAATTGCATACTACAATGTGGCAACCAAATGAAAAGTTTATTACAATTTTGAATAAGATGCAAACAAATAGCCAAACAAGAGAAGATCTAGAATATATCAACATGAGTTGCATCTGACTTGCTCCAAATCACCCAACATTCCCTTATCTGTTTTACACAAACAAAGATGTTGCATTGCATGACAAGTCTATGCTATCGTTTATGCATGGCAACAAACTTTTAATCAATGCAACTGATGAAGAGGAAGACGACCGTGGTGGTGTCCAACACCATGAACATACAACAACTTTTCATTTGCAACTTGTTATGGAATTATATATGCTTGTTGAAATATATGCATGTAACTACGATTCACAAGATGGTTTAGTGAATGGTGTGGATGGAATAGTCAAAGCATACCCAGAAAAAAATAAGGCTGATGTTTTATGGATAAAGTTCTATGATCCCCATATTGGACATCGTCAGGCTATGAGGTTAGCTTATTTATATAGCATAGACATTTCGCCTGACTAGGTACCCATATTGCACATAGAGAAACCAATATCGACAAAAGAAATGACATGTCATTTGAAAATCCATAAACAATTATCAGTTCAACTTGCATGTGCATGTACAATACATAGATCACAAGAGCTAACATTGGACAATGTTGCATATAATCCTGCTGGGGTGTGAAGACATGGATTATTTTATACAACATTAGTGCATGTAAGAAGCACAAAGTCTTTGTATCTTCAAAGTCCTTTGAAAATGGATAACTTCAATGTTAAACAAAAGATCGTCGTTGAGATGCAACGTCTGCATAATGATGCAAACTAGAATCTAGAATATGATTAACAGTCTATGCAATTGGAGTCATGCATCTCAATTTTTTTCACTAAACACACATAGTTTGCATGCACATATCAATGACATAGCTAGTGACTATGATACAACACAATATGATATTTTGTGCATTCAAGAAAAATAGATGACACTGTCGATGCAAAATGAATAGTTTCCAAGTTTCAATTGCGTGTCGAATTGCAATAAATATGGCACGATGATACCAATCAAAAAACATCTACCAATATTGCAACATATGCATTTTGAAGAACTAAATCTAGAGGTGCTTGTAGCAAAAGTAACAGACAAAGGATTGCATATTGCAACAATTCATATTTATGCAGTTCCATTTGCAATTATGGCTAGCATAGTGAATGCAATTGCAAAAGCATTATGCAATTTTCATTCCAACAAAATCATAGTCGTTCTAGGAGACTTCAATGTTGCCATGTGTAAGTGCAATGAGAAAACAAAAAAAATGGAAAATTATATGCACAGTCAGAATCTTCTTTTCTTCTTGGACAAAAAATACATGTACAAAGAACGTTAATTGATTATGTCTGGTCAAATGCAAACAATGAACAATCCAAATTTTTTATATTAAATACATATTGGTGTTGCAAACAATGAACAATCCAAATTTTTTATATTAAATACATATTGGTGTGATCATGATACAATTTGCTTTCTACTTTCAATCTGAAATGCATGTAAATCATAATAAACATTGTCCTATTGGATTACATGGACATCGGAATACATCTTGGCATATCTCCATATTTTTTTAACATATTCACAATTTTTTGTTTCCTTCTTGTTGAACCAAAGCATGTTTTCATATTATTTTTACACATTTAGAAACTTCTTATTTCTGTGTTGGATCAAGAAATTGTGTTGAACATGACAAGCAATTGACATATAAGAGATTCTGATCGCAAAGAACATGAACAATTTGCATTGTGTTTGTATCTTTGTGATGTCCTCTTGCATCTCTATTTGTGTGGTTTGATGTCCATTGCATCGAAACTATCACCAATTATTAATAAAAATAAAATAGGGCAAAAAAATACACATTGAACGAGAATTGAAAAGGTACATATTTCTAATTTTATATGTGGAGTATTGGTTTGCTTTTCATTTTTTATTTGTTAGTATTGTATATTTCATGCCATTTTGACATAGGGGTTTATTTGCGTGTTCATTGCATTTTGTGCATTGCTTTGATATCAAAATGAAATAGAAGAAATGCAGGAGAACAAGAAGTTGCAAGCAATACAACAGAAGAAACTCATGAATAATGTCCGAGTAGGAGGTATGTTGATACCAATAACACAACAAACACTTTCTTTTTCGTAAATTATATACATGTAGTAATATATATTCATAGTACATGGTATTATGTATATTCAAAATTTCATATTGCGTCTATGACTATCCTATGCCTGGTGGGTTGAAAATCCAGTGTTTGTCAAGATCTCATGAACAAAACTCCAAAGTGTCTGCATATTAAATATGTAGTGCCACAGTGAAAAAATTGTGACCCGAGAGGGCCTGAGAACCAAAGGGACCACTTAGCTTTCACTCATATTTGAATGGATGGTCTATTCAAGAAAAATTCTTAGACTTGTACTAATTGGTTAGTAGTCCAACGACAAAGTAATTAACATAAGGCAATAGATATCCATTGAATTGAAAAAAAAAGACATGTTGACTTGAAAAAAAGAAACAACACTTTGCATTATTTTCATTTGATACCAAGAATACATACACAAGCAAACTAATACATTTCATAAAGTTGTGCTATGTATTATGATTATTTCAATAATGGTTTCCTTGCTCTACGTTAAGTGTTATGTCTTGTTAATAGGTGGTCATCCTATCATTTGATATTTATTTGGAAAACTATGATAAGATTTGTGAACAAGATGATCTTATTTACTTATATCTTGTCATCCTATCACTTGATGCAAGGACTGGTACAAAGAAGCAAGAAGAGAAATCGATGATAGTGTTCACATCTAGTCGACGATGATTTATTTCTCCACATAGATTGGATACCCGCACATTACTTGAGTAAGTGAAAATAATTTGTCTGGGCCGTGGTTGCATCCCGACACAACTTTTTCCAATTGATGGAGTAGTTATGGAGGTGGCAGTTGGATTTGGTCCACATTTGTCCCGGGTCTCCACCTCTCTCTGCTTGGGTTTGCTTTGGATCAACGAAGGATATGTTGATTTTTCTTAAGCATTAGGTTAAACATGAAGTTCATTCAATTCCATCATTTAACCATAACCATCAATGCTACAACAACCAAGATCACAAGAAGAAGCACCATGCACAAGAACACAAAATGTATCCTGGGAAACCCTTCTCAACAAGGGAAGAAGACCCAACCAAATCCTTTGCTATAATCTTCAAGAGAAAGACCTTTACCAACAAGAAATACCTAACACACAAGAGGGTGCACAAAACCCTAGAACTCTAGCACCCAAGAGAGGTGCGCA
>CBVK0103778399.1:0-13530 GCA_900067695.1 Picea abies
GGGAATAAATCTTCTAACAAAATTGATTTTTCCCATAAAAGATTGAATTTATTTTTTAGAAGAAGGGGTTTGAATAATTTGGATTGTGATAGCCTTCTCGGGGTCAATACCAATTCCTGAATCAGAAACAATATGACTGAGAAGCTTACCTTATGTGACACCAAAGATAGATTTCATCGGATTCAAGGACATTCCAATTTTTCTACAACGTAAGAAAACTTTTCTAAGATGATCAAAGTGATCTTGTTGGTTTCTAGATTAGACAGTGAAATCATCAAGATATATTTGAATAATCTTCGCGATAAGATCGTCAAAGGATATTTGCATAGCTCTCTGAAAAATAACACCTGGATTTATTATAATAAAAGGCATTATCTCATATGCAAAGGTGCTCCACTGAGTGGTAAATGTGGTTTTATATTTTTCATCCCTCTTGACTCTAATCTGATTATAACTTGAGAAACCATCAAGAAGGGACATCATTTCTAACCCTGCCACTTGTTGCAAAATTAATTCCATATTTGGAAGAGGAAAATTATCTTTCATACTTGCCCTATTTAAAGCATGGAAATCAACACATAATCTGATATCACCATTTTTCTTCCGCATTGGGACAAGGTTAGATACCCACTCATAATATTTTACATGAAAGATAATGTGAGCATTAATCAATTTTTCAACTTCCTTTCTAATGCTAGCTTCAAAGGAAGGATTGATAGGCCTTTATCTTTTCTTAACTAGCTTTGCTTCTTCCTTGATAGGAATAGCATGTTGAATAACATTATGATCAAAACCACGAAGATCCTCATATGACCAAAAAAAGACATCTTTAAATTCATGGAATAACTCCATGAATTTGTGTTTTTTCCTTTTTTAAACATTGGGCCCCAATTTTCAAAATCTTTGGATCATCGTGGGCCCAATATTCAAAAAAACAATAGTACCATTTTTTCTTTTTGAGTCCTCTTCTTTGTCTTTCTTGTTCCCAACATCACTAGATGAGAATGAGCTCTTTATAGGAGTCAATCTTTTAGGAAACTTATTATCTTCTAGAGATAAACTTTCCTTTCTTTTAATAGGCTCATTCTGCAAGAAGGAAAAAATACTTTCACCATCAGGAAAAACATGGCATGATTCTACATTATCAGGAAAATGTGAATGATATAAAGACATAAATGTACAATCAGGCCTTTGAGGGAGTAATTTCCTTCTAGGGTTGGATGCAAAAATAGCTATCATATCAGCCATCAAATTCTAGTCTCTCCTGATATGAGTACTGTTAAAAGATAAAATATTTGAAATCAAATACCATACTGCCTTTGTATATATTTTAAGTAGCTTGTTTGAGGGGGTATAGATTCTTCTAACTAAATTTACAACAAGCGATGAATCCCAAAAAACAGTAAGATGATAGCAGCCAAGATTGAAAGTGTTTTCGATACCAAGGATCAAGGCTTCAAATTCAGTGACATTATTAGTGCAAGCAAATTCTAATCTGTAAGAAAATTTGTGAACCATGGAGAATAGAATATTATTCCTGCCCCATTTCCCTTGCTTGAACTTGCACCATCAAAATGCTTGTGCCACATTCCATCTTTAGGACTAGGAGGGGGAATTGAAAAAATTACTATCTTCTTCTAGAAAAATAGAGTATACATTCATGTCTTCCTTAATATAGTTTACATGAGGTTGCAGAAGACTCTCAATATAAGGAGAGATTTGTCCTTCCCTAAGAAAAATGATTTTCTTTCCATTCTTGGGAAGGGACACATGTGATCCATCTAATGAAATGTATACACCAATCAATGCATGCCAATCTCTTCCCAAAATGATGGTATAATTACTAACTAGCATGCCTATCACTTGAATATTGCACGTGGTTCTTACTTCTAGGTGAACACACAAAACTAATGTCACATATTTGATTTCACCAATTGTAACTTGTTGTTGACTATTATAAGATAACATGTTCTTTGAATTCTCGTTTGTACATGAAAGACCTAATGAAAGACCTAATTCTTCCATAATGATCTTCGATGGGATGTTAGGACCTGATCCGTCATCAATTAGGCAGTAATAAGCAATTTTGTCCATTATATTTACAAAAACATAGAAGGGAGGATTTTTAAAATAACTCATTGTATTATATACACCTACTTTATTTATGTACATTCCTTCTTCACTTGGCTCTTCAGATAAACTAGAAATTGTGGAAGTTTTACCTTCCATAAAATCTTTAAGATGCCTTTGTTGTTCACAGACGATGACCATATCTAATAAATATGCATATGCTTTTATTGTAGCTAGTTGTTTTAGAATATTGTAATTAGAAGACTAAGGAGAAGAAGTAGAAACCTCTTGACTTTGTTCACCCTTGGTAACTTGAGGATTGGTTTGTTAAGAGGATGTGCTTGGGGAAAAATCGGTCTTGGTGGGACCACCCTTACCTTTATTTGCATAAGATTTATTTCTTGTGTCAACCATCATAACATCCTCTTTTGGAGCCCAATCTAAGGAAACAATAGTTGTATCAGCTTTTTTTCCAAAGATTTGGTCTTTTGCACTCTTTTTGACCTCACAGGTATTCTCATCGTGATTATATTCACAAAAATTGCACCAAGATATTGAAAGAACAACCTTTGGTGGAAAATTGTTAGGCAGCCCAATCTAAGTAAATGATGGTTGTATCAATGTTTTTTCCAAAGATTCAATCTCTTGCACTCTTTTTGACCTCACAGGTGCTTTCATCGTGATTATCTTCACAAAAATTGCACCAAACTCTAGAAAGGATAACCTTTGGTGGATAGTTGTTAGGATGAAAACTATTTGGTTGATTCCTAAAAGTAGCCTAGGCATAAGTTTTAGCTAGGGAAAATGTAGAAGCCACCCCTTTTCTCTCAAAAGCAATCATCTGATTGATCATATCTTGTACCAAATGTAATACAGTTGACATATCAGTCTGTTTAACATAGTTTTCAACTAGAATACCTGTTCTAGCCAATCGTTCGTCAAATTCCAAGCATGTATGTAATGCATATCCTAAATAATCAACATTTTTTTCCTCAAGCCTATGTCGATATGCAACATGTAAAGTATTATAGTAGTGCATAAAAGTGACCTAATTATGAGGTTTGATAATTTTCAGGTTTTGATTATACAATTTGGTGAAACACAAATTGAAATATTTAATAGTTTCACCCTTGTTATAAACAAGATTATTATAATCTCTAAGAAAATATTTTGGACTATGAGGTTGTCCATAGGTAAAATTAAACCAATATGACAATTTAGCCCAAGTGGAGAAAATATTGGATGGTAATTCAAAGAAGTCAACCACAACCTTTCCTTCTAATGAGTTGACAAAGAGTCACATACATGTGTCATTCTAATTTGACCCAATGTTTTGGAAGGAATTAGAAAAGGCAATGAGATGTTCATTGACTGAGATAGCTTCATTACCAGAAAACTTAGGCAAATGGTCCTTAAATTTAGGAAGAGGAGTTGTGGCTAGAGATAAATCAAGTGGAGAAGACACATGCCATAGGGTAGCATTTGCATCTTCTTCAAATTTGAATAAACCAAATTGTTTGATTACCTTTGATGGATTTATAGTTGATACAACAGGATTGTAATGGTTGTGCATACTTCATATTAGAGAATACGTTGAATCTTTTGAAGAGGTAGAACTGCTAGTACTACCAAAACCACTAGATGAAGTCATTGTAGGTTTCCAAGGAGGAAAGGAAAATTTAAATTCTTGTTATCTTTGAAGAAGAACCTGAAAAAGATCTTCTAAGATTAGGTTGAATATTCTCTAAAATTTCTTTCTTCCTTCCTATTTCAAGGAGAGGATCAAATTCAGGAGACTAACCTCTTAACCGTCTTGATAAACGAGAATTAGTGGACATAAGACAATAAATTACTAAGGAGGCCTATTTTGAACTTGTCTTTGAAGGTCTTCTCTTTGATCCTAAATTTCAATATCACATGCTATAGCTTCCCAAGAATGCTCAAGTTCTTCGCGAGTCAAGCAATTTCAAGAATAAAATAAAAAAGGAAAGATGCAATGCTTCTACGATCAGGAAACCTTAAGTTAGGTTGTTGTTGGGTAGGCAAAGTCATTAATCAAATAAAAAAATAAAAAATAAAGAAAAGAACTAAAAAGTAAAGTACCACTAGATCATTCCTTAGTATGGTCGCCAAGTAAATGTTGAGGCGAGGAATGGAAATTCCTCACTCATGCATTTTTTAATCACACTAGGCTAGGCGAGATAGGAGGGAATGTTACCCTGGGATTATATCCTATTTAAAATTATCAATCATTCCTCAAGACTTATGTTCTTGGGCCTGATGTTATTATCCAATTGTGTGTTTTTGCTAAAAAAATGTAAAAAGTATTTATATATAAATTTTATAAAAATTTGAACGAACAAATAAAGAATACATACATCTGAAAACCAGTAAACATAAGTCTCAATTGAGAAACCAGATTTTATTAATGATGAATTTTCTGAGTTACAACCAAACTCCTCTTTACAAACCCCTACAATGGAAAGGACCAGAATCAGATTTAGAAGTCTATGATGAAATTTAAAATCATACAAAGACAACTGGTGTTTGAAAGAAAAAGACCAAGACTAAAATAAATCGAATCAATCTAAGCCACAAGCTCATTAAGTCTTAACTCTGCAAAATAGACTTAATAAGAGATGAAAAATGAATTCATAAATTCTAATGAAACTAAACAGACTGCCAAGATACATGAATGAACTTATGAAGCGTGTCTCAAAGTCAAACTGATGTTACCATGAAAATAAAATGTACATGTAAATCTATGTAAGAAACTGACTAAGTTGGTATTAAAGGAGGTGGAGGAGGGAGAGGTAAAGACATGGTTGGCCAATGACCGACACCAACAGGAGGCCAACAAATGCAATGTTCCATTCATCCTTGATTGGAGGTTGAGCTTGCGTTTGAGGTTGATCAGGAATATTGGTGAGATTGGGACGAGGCTAAAGACCATTAGGATGAAAATGGGGTCTAACTGGTGGCTAAGGGGGTTGGAAATTTGGGTGTCCCGCGAGGTTCAAGTAACCAATATGTACTAACTAATTAAATTCCTTAAAGTTTGCTTCAAAGTGGATGGAAAATCTCACCCTCGGGTTTCTACCTCTCTCCCAAAATACATTTGTCCCTCTTCCCCTGTTTCTTCTATTACCTTTGTTGTCGAACCGATTATTGTCTCTTCTAAAAAAGCTCATCTATATACATTCATTTCCAAATTAGTACATATATAAGGCACAACATATAAAACATCTAATACAATTTGTCAACGTGATTAAATTTGTCTTTGAGAGTAACACAACCATGCAACATAAAAAGGGAAATGAACGGGTAAAGTGAATACAAAGATTAGTACAACTTTGCAAACACCAAACTCTCCTTTAAAATTTGAAATATGATATGAAACTCTTCACATGCACAAACCATTTTCTTTTCAAAATATGAAAAGGGAGGCGTATGGAAAAGGAGATTTGCATGGATGGTAATGTGATAAAATAGGAATAACTTGTGAAAAGTGATAATATGGTAAGAATTCATGATACATTGTTCAAATTTAATCATTAGAACTATGTCTGTATGTTTTTTCTCAAAAAAACAATCATCCTTTGAACCATTCCAAATCATATACACATGTTGTGAATAATCATTGATTTTTTCTCATCATGTTGTTCACTTTTTATATTAATCTGAAAGTCATTTATGTTTAATCTCTTAGTTATATAGACATGGAATAAAATGAAAAATATATTTTTATGAGTAGGATTGGGAAGTATAATTTTATGAAAAATGATATGTATGTGAGAAATGAAATTCTATATAACAATCTTCAACCATTAACATGTGGCTCTGGCCAATTCAAATTTTCTTATGCCATCCAGAAGTAAATCAAATTGATATAAAAAAATGTGTCATCACATAAATATGTATGCTATAACTTCATATGATATCCTTAAGCTTTATATATTCATGTTCATCCTTTCAACATTTATGCATAATCAAAATGACATCAAGAATATCAATGTTGGATCATAGGTTCTTATTAAATTTATACCCTTGTACTCCCAAAGTAATATTTCAAGAGAGTCAACATAATAATGCCCAATTAAAACCTGAGTTTTATAAACCGTGGGCTTCGATAGCCATATCATTTTCAACATAATGTACTTGCAGATGTATTGGTTCAAACTCTGAACATGACTTAGCCAAAAGGAATAACCAAACTTCTGCCAGTTATGAATTATAAATCTTATATCAACTCAGAATGTACCCATATCATACGTATGTCTTGACCCAAAAAAAAATTTAGTCAATCCAAAATTATTTTTGGTCAAGAGAATAAAAGGAAAGAAGAGGGTAGCTTGGATGAAAGAGATGCATTTCATAGGTAAGATTTGAGCTAAGAAATAAAAGGGATTGAGTGAAAGAGATGCATTTCAAATGTACTAAAAAATAATGTGGAATTGTAATCTTGGCATAATAGATAAATTGGTTCTAGCTACCTCGAAGAATTTTAGAAAACCCAGTTTCATCAACTCAGACAAACATGGGTCCGAATTAGTCAACTTAAAAAGTGATCAACCCATTTAAAAAAAAAACCAATGACTAAAATTGCAGTGGGATTCGACAAGAGGGTCGAACAATGTCAAAACAGGGGACAACTCATATTATGCACAACATGTTCGACCTGGTTTGAAATATTTTATCCATTAAAAAAAAACTTTATAAATCATGGAAACGTTTCCAAGTACAACATCAATTCGTATGGAAATAACATCAACCATTATGCATTTCATAGATACGGTTTCAAGTCTGTCACTTTACTAGAGTTCGTAATACAAAAACCCATAACCAAAAATATGCCAAACCAAAAGATATAAACCAAGCTGCATGCACTACAGAACAAAGGATATGACTTAAACCCTACATGCTTCAACACATAAATGGGATGGACCCATTTTCATTTAAAACTAATGACTAAAACATAACCTAGTTTAATATAGATAGTTCGAAATTAGCACATAAGATGATTTATTGAACCCATGTCCAAACCCATGTCCAAACCCATGTTATTTATTCATTCAACTGAAATGGTTTTTTATTTTATTTTATTTTTTATTTCATTCCAAAACCACCACAGAATTCATAACCAACATGAAAGAGTCAGGTTTTGAAACTTATTGATGATGTGAGCTAACCAAAAAACAAAACCAATAACTTTATCCACTTTAAACATCTTTTGAACAATCATAACCAATGGAAAGTGAGAGTATGGACATAGAAAGAAATATCTCAACAAACTCTCAACAAAGAAACATATCTTCTTTCATTTTTCTTCACAAAATGATAGAGGGGGGAAAACAAAACATTTTCATGCACACAATATTCCAACCAAAACCAAAACTTAATCAACGTAAAGACAGATTCTTTGCAAGAGATGTATGATAAGTTGTGAACTCATACCTTAACAAAATGCTCTTTTATACCAATACAGAGGGACAAGGGAGGTTACAAGAATCATCAGGAGTGATGGTTTGGACCAATGAATAGAGCTCGAGCTTTCTCAACAACAAAAACAAAGTGAAATGAGCCTCAAAAACCCTCAAGCTAGCAAGGTGATGAACGCGAGACTATGAAGTGAATGACCATGTCTCATTGTATTCAATGCATGGCCAACTCCATAACTCAATGCAAATATAATATGGTAAACCACATCCCATAACATATTCCACATCAACGAATGTAAACCATTTTCATATGCCACACAATATGTCAAACCAATCACGAACTCAAACCAAATGCCAAGTAAATGCACAACCCACGAGCCATATCACTTTTTCATATCACTTTTTCAATAATCCCTCGTCACTTCTCACAACTAATCGAATCATCATCCACATGTGAAGATAGGGTCTAACCATTATTGTTGTCAATCAAAATTCTTTGTATTGTGTGACCAATAAACCATAAGAAACCAACCAAAAGATTATATCATGCAACTATTAACATATACCCCACCTTTTGTAAAACAAATTGAAACCTTTTGAAATTTACACCATGCGCCATATATAATATAGCATCAATCCAAACCTTACACCATACAACAATGTATATGTGCCATAGATATCATACCAAATATCAAGTCCTTGCAACCTATGCCATCCCACAATATGAGCTATTTCCATAGAGGACTCAAATGAATAATAAAATATTTAACATAATATATTATGATTTTGATAGCAAGGTGACTTATATATGTAAGAGAAAATCACATAATGTAGATGCAACATAAAACTTGTATTTGTTATGTTTCGATTGCATGTGTAACTATCTATAGCATAAATTTCATAGTTTTCTTTTGATAAGTGTTGTCATCCAAGTGAAATAAGAAACACTCATCATTGCATTAAAATTGGCATGTAGCATCGTGCCAAGCCTTTTCATGGCTTTGGAACTTTTATCATCACATCTCTGAAACAAATATGTACATACACTGAGAGAAATGATTGAAAATTAATATCCTTGAGTTTTCTTAAAGGGGATCCCACCTACTAATTATATATATCATAGTCTAATAAATATTATTCATAATCCTTTGCGAGATCTTATATCAGGTGTTGAAAATTTGAGGAAAGAATGATGATAATATGGCCCTTGCTAGTCAAGAAAGGAGGAGCAAGGGGAATATTGGTGGAGAGTCAACTCCACTGGATGGAAAGAAGAAATATTTGAGCAAAGTGAAATTCTTTGCATGCCACAAGAATGGTTACTATGTTTCACAGTATCATGGACAAAAGAAAGGGAAGGGTATGTCTCAACAGGTATAAACATCTGCATAAACTCAAGGAGTTTGCTATGAGGTTCAAGAAGGATTCCTTGTTAGTCTCTTTTCTTTTTGGCACAACTTCTGGTAGTGTCTAGTTCGTGGATAGTGGGGATTCTTGTCACATGACGAGGACATGTGAGTTGTTCACCAGTTGGCTAGAGACAGAATCAGATCTGCATGTGGAGCTTGGCACCCATGCCAAGTGTGGTGTAGAGGGAGTTGGGACATTAAGGTTCCAGTTGGAATCAGAAGGTTCTCTAGAGGTGGAAAATGTGTTGTATGTTCTGGAGCTCAAGATGAATTTTCTCTCAGTTTCGACAATGGAGGACAATGGATACTCCATCTCTTTCTAGGATGGTCAAGGTCTTATTCGGATGAAGGGATTTGACATGGACTCAGCTCGAGTTCTTGGTGTCAAAGAGGGAAAGGTATACAAGTTGCATGGAAATATTGTAAGTGGATCCAAGTGGATCTTGGATCATGGATTGATGCTAATGGTAGAGGAGAAGGAGCAGGAGGATCTGAAGGGTGAGTAGAGTTCACGAACTTCCAATGTGGGGATTCAATATTTAGATGGGAAGAGGGAGTTAGCCCATTCCATTTTTGTTAAGAGACCTAATTGGTATGAGCTGACATCGATGGATGCTCATGAGCATGAGGAGGATCCTAAGAGTACAGACAAGGAGAGTCGGTCTCTGAATAAGTGTCCATACTTCATGGAACTAATGTGTAGCGTCATTGATTCAAAGACTTCTAGTGTTCAAGGAGCAGCAAACCAACAGGGTTGGAGGGATGCCAATGTGCAGGATGATGTGTGCAACATTGTGCCAAGGTCGGAGGGAGAACTAGTTCTTGGTGGCTCTTTAAGAAGTACCTTCCTCGCTAGGAGGGAGGTTGATGTTTGTAGCATCAAACATGTACTTCCACATTTTTTTTGTGTCTAACAAGTGGAAGTCGAGTTTTATTTAATTAAATGCCTAATTTTTTAGCATTAGTGAATTAAAATAAATCATATCCATTCATCTAAAGTGTTGGTGCGATCTAATCTTAGCGATTGATCACTTTGGAGATCTAGGGTTTTGGATTTAGGGTAAGCTTGACTTTATAAAAGGAATTTAAGGTGAGAGGAGGAGACACACACAGAGTGAGATAGTGAGATCTCATTGATTGGGTGGAGAAGGACTTTAATCCAAGTGTGTAGGGGCAGGGTCCAAGGAAAGGATCAAGGGGAAGCAAAGGAGTAGCAACCAACAAGATCAAAGGAAAGATATTCATGTGTGATAGGCTAGGCTATTTTGTTTTTTTGTATTTTTCTCAGGTGGGCCTTTATCCCAGGATGGGAGTCCAAAGTTTATAATAATAAAATCATCGCAATATTGCTTTTCCCTTAGGGGTTTTTCAGGGTTTTTACCCAGAAATTACATGTGCAAATGTGTTTGGTTTCCTGTTTTTATTCTGTTGATTTATTTCCATAAATTGTTAAAACTCATTCGTGTTTTTTGTTTTGTAAATCTACTTAATAAGTTTATTACAACAAAGGTTTGCTATGAAATAAATTGGCGGGTGTTTGGTTGCTGAAATTTAACAGAAAATGAGTTTCTTCTTCTTATCGTGTCCACTTATATTGCTTTTACATGTGTATTTGTTAGAAGAGGCATAATTCATGTTAGACTTACCATCATGGTTATTTTACCTATAAGGATTCCTTAATATATAATTTTCAATAACATGCATTATGGGGCCTAAATTTCCTTAGACTCCAAAATTTCCTAGAGCAAGGTATGGCTCTAGACACATATGCATGACCCTTCTTCATTTTCCTTCATAAATCAACCCATCTTCCTCTTTAACAAAATTGATGCATAAGTCATGATTCATGAAAATAATATGCCATTATTTTCATAGAATCATAGAATAAGTCACGATTCATGAAAATAAGATTAACTTAATATACCATGAGCATTTTCACTTTTGATCATCCATACTTCCTTTTTGTTAGCATTTGTAGATTATTTGACTATCCTCCAAAGTTCTTGAGACCTCAAAATGTCAATGAGATCAACTCTCCAATTAGCATACCTGTTACCATTAAAAATTGTCACACTTCATCTGTGATCCCATGATGCCAAATATAGGTGAAATTTTCACTGCAATGTTTTCAAAAATACAAAGCATATATGAATAGATATTGAAAACTTATCAAATTAAAAAAAAACATTGGGTTGGAATCGAAGGTTTTATAACAAAGATATGTCCCTTTTAAATTCATAAATGTCGTAAAAAGTGAAACAAACAACATAAAATCTCTAAAAATTGCACAAATTTGCCAAAAAAAACTTATTATTATCATTAGTATTTTAGATCTTCAATGTTCTCCTCTAAACCATTATTGCAACCTCAAGTGGAGAAAAATATATTAAGTGAGAATCATTTCCAAAATAAGGTGAGTCTACAAGGTGTTCAACCTCTTGTATAAGGACGAGGGCCTCTTAGAGGTTGTTGAAATGATTGTAACCAGATATACCTTTTTTCCGAGGAAAACCTCATGGGGAAACCTAGGAGATGCTTCCCCACATTCATTGATAGCACCCCTAGTAAACAGGTCAACATAGGCTAATGTGCCTAACGTAGGGGGATGCAAACCATGCACCTACTAGCATGAAACTAGCCAAATTCCCAACAACATTAACATAAATCGATTGAGCTAACCCCTTGGGATAGCATCCACAGAAACGTATGTATTTAAATTACACATATATTCTTCTTATTTGTAAAACATTTGAAGTATGACCTATAATAAACAAAAATTAATTCCTATATGATGCAAAAAAATGTGTGTACTTACACATAATACCCCTTATTTGTAGAGTTTTGTTGTGTACCATGAGAGGGATCCCTCTAATCAATGTGTTTGGATTACATGGTTGGTGTGGGACCGTCTTCTAGGGTTTTCTCAATTTATGCTCAATTTGGATTAGGGTGGTCATTGGGATTGGATGGCCTCCTCGTTTCCAGATGCAAATTGGATCAATGGGGGGTCTTTTAACATGGTGGAGTGGGAGGGAAATCAAAGTGGTGATACAAGTAATGTAGTTAGTGGTGCCAAGAAGTGGGATTTTTCTAAATGTAAAGCTACTCTTCATATCTATGATACCAACTAGAAACAAAAGGGGGGTGATTATGGTGGCTGGTTTACTTATACTAATTACAAAAATGGCAGGGAGAGGATACAAGTGAGGTTGGATCAAGTTTATGGGCCTCCGAAAAACAATTTCTTTTTAGGACATTTCCCCATTCAAACAACCCTATCAGTGGTATATAGGATAAATTCAACACCTTCATCCATGTTCAAGTTGAATGTCTCTCATTTGGAGCCTTTTGAATTATGAGACTTAGTGCATAAAGTGTGGAACCTTTCACCCCCACAACTAGGGGATAATGTTGTCTTTTGTGGTGGGAAGCAAATATTTTCCATATGGTCAAGTTTATGAGAGGATGGGGGAGAATGATGGTTTGCAAGCAGCATGGTGATTTGCAATCTACTAGGCACTACCTTGAGGAGGTTTGTAGAATGTTGGTCTGCAAGCAACATGGTGATTTATATACCTCCTTAAGGAGGTTTATATATTTTTAGAGGAGGATATTCATTATTTAGTTCTTTGGGAAGAAGTTTCAAGCTGAAAATGGTGGTTCACATAGGAGAGGAATACATTGGTAGGGGCACCCAGACCCATTCCAATTTGTAGTGGATTCAAGCAGGGGACAAGAGCTCGAAATTACTTTTGATTTCTTGAACAAGAGGTAGTCGTAGACACGGTTCTTTCCTTACATAGAGTCGATGGGTCTCTTGAGGAGGACCCCATTGAGGTCAAATGTATGTTTGCTTTACTTTTCTAAAATATTTTTTCTCCTTTTGCTTTGATGGATAATGTTATGGATGCTAAGAATTATCATTACAATGTGAGTCTACATAAGGTTTCAATTGGGGACTGATACAAATTGAACATTGACTTCTAAAAGGAGGATATTTTTGTTGCACTTAGATCCATGCATAATGGAAGTCCCCGGGGTTGGATGGGATGCCTTATGAGTTTTACAAGGCCATGTTGGACATGGTGAGGGATGAATTTTGTTGTTTGGATACTAAGGCCTTTTCCTTTGGGGCTTTGACGAAATCTTTAATTTAGGGGCTTATTAATCTTATTCCGAAAAATGTGTCCAGGGATTCCATTGATGGTGGAAGTCTATTACTTTTATCACCATTGCCTAAAATATTTTGGCTAAAGTGGTGTCTCTTCATTACTACAATGTTTTCAAGAAGGTGGTTTGGTAGGATTAAACAAGGTTTGTGCAAGGTTAGTTTATTTTGGATATGGTGATTTCAACCTAGGAGATATATTTTGACAATGACTATGATCTAATTGATTAGTGACCCTTCATCATGGAGATGCTAACATGTTTGGGGTTTTCTCTATGATTTGTTGCTATGGTAAACACTCTCTTCTCCAATGCTTTAGTGTCTATTTAAGTTAATAAATCTATCCCCGCATATTTTCTTGCATGAATCCATTAGGTAGGGGTGCCCTTTGGCCCCTGTCGAGCTGCAGATATATCATGTAAATCAACATTTAATTGTCAACCCG
>CBVK0103778400.1:0-14560 GCA_900067695.1 Picea abies
TTAACAAAAGACTTCAGGAGAGTAAACAATATCTTCAAGAACCAGCAAGAAAATGTTATAAATCCGGAGCCCAACAACCCCATACATGTATGTATCGATAGTTTATGTTTTGGGCTATCTCCTAGAGGTTGACTGCATCTAAGGGCATGTTCATGGTATTTCTCTTCCCGATGGCTTGGAGATGGTTAACAACCGCTTTTCATATGACTCTCTTATTTTTGTACATGTTGACTAAGATATATTCAATGACACTACATACTACTTGGACCCTTTCTATGTGGTGTGGGGTGCGGTATTTAGTGATAATAAAATTGCATTTTGGTATATTGGATTGGAAACTACTCCCTCTTGGATCCTACCCACATGGATATCTGCTCAGTTGGGGGTCATTATTCAATATCTTAGCATTCCTTTTGGTGTGGTTCTTTCATTATGGCCATGTGGGATTTTCGTCTCCAATGATTGCAGAGCATGCTTCACTATAAGGACCTCCTGTATGAAAGGAAGTTGAAGGTTGTTGGGGGGATCCTCCAAGCATCTCACATATGCTATGTCTCTTATTGATTGCCCAGTGGGGCTTGGTTTTAGTTCTTGGAGAAAATTTTGAGATCGTATCGGTGGTCTCAATATGAAGGGATGTGAGGCCTCTAGATGGTTTTGTGGGACATGTATATCATGCACAAAGATGGGGGAGATGGGGTTGTTTAATTTGGCTATGCAGGGGAGCACCCTTATTGCTAAATTGGTGGTGCATTGCATGGATGGTACTCCCATTCTCAAGTTTTTTTTTAGCACAAGTTATCTACAAATTGATACATGGGAAAGGTTTCTGTGGATTTTGTCTTATGTGACATTATCTCTTCCACCACCATTTGTAGGTTGTACGCTCTTTTATCGTCAAGACCATCTAGCCAACCTGGAAGGCCATTGTAGGTTTAGTTAGATGGAATCTAGCTAGCAGTAGAGCATGTTGGGAATTGGTCAAGCAATCTATTTGGATCTAAAGGTTGTAAAATAATTGTATTGCAAAGATCCCACATTTCCGAGCTCGACACTTGAGTAATAAGGGTATCTTCTTATAAAATGACCTTTGGGACCCAACGATGTGCTCCTGGAAGGATTGGCTCACTTTGATTCCTCGATGTGTCTTTTTTTCATAAGACTAGTCAACTATCATCAAACTTGTTGGGGTCATTCCTCAAGAGGATGTGTTCAAAATGAATATTCCCATACCAAGTCCATTTTAGTGGGTCTGGGATGGAGCTTTGGTCAGCCCCTTCAGTGATATGGCTCTTGGAAGTTATACTCCTTTTTGCATTAGTGCCATGAGCTATCCTCTGTCATCAATGCTCATTAGGTGGCCTCAAACTCGAAGGATGAGTGGATTCATCGATTGCATAGTCTGTAGTTTGTGTTTGTCTTACAAGTTACATGTTATTTTGTGCCTTGTTATCTATCAAGGACTCCTCTCCAAGGCCAAGTTGGAAAAAAGCGGCTTCTCCAATGGTCTATACCATGTCTGGAACCATTCAAAATTGTTGAAGCACATGTTTTTGGATTGTCAGTTTGTTAGGAGTTGTTGGAATTATGCTCGGAATTAGTATTCGGTCCTTCTTTAGGGGAGGGTGCATTGGTATGCATTTTTCTTGGTGATTCCAGCTCCACTCATCCTTCATTGGTATTTGACATTGTATGTAAATATTTTCTTCATTTACTCTTTAAAAGATCATTGTAAGTCTATTTTTATCATGAGGTCAGTGCTTTGTCTACTTTTTATAACATGTGAAGGGACGAGATACATATGCAATTGTTGGCCTCTCATTAAGGATGCCAAGTCTCTAGATGTAGATTGATACTCTAATTTTAGTTCATCTTTAGTAGCATCAAGGAAGATGATATAAGCTCCAATGTATATGCCCTTCCACCTTTTGTTTTGCTAATTTAAATGTTTTCATGTGAATATAAGATGTATTTTTCAACAAAAAAATGTGTACTTATTTCAAACTCTAAGAGTAAAGCATGGATCAAACTCTAGAAATTCAAAAAAGGGCCTCTATTTTTTGGGGTAGAACATACATATATAAGTTTCAAAATTCAAATAAAATTCAAATCTTCAAGAGATTACCTCCAAATTCAATCGTTTTAATGTCAACTTCCTTAATCAACCCCAAATTTTGTAGAAAAGATTTCTACGCCGAGAAAAGCCCCTAAGCACTTGGATGAATGAATACCCAAAGAATTTCTAATGTTACCACCAAAATCCTCATGCAAGAGAATCCACATCCTTTAGGATCTAATCTTATTGAAGACAACCTATAAGTGACAATTCTAAAACAAATTTACCTAAAAAAGCTTTAGCCACCATGATCGGTGCTAGGGAGTGAGACTCCTTAGCTCTAAGGCCAAGTGGAAATTAGGCATAAAAATTCCATGGATGGGTAGTCAATTCACAAGAATACAAAATAAATTATAAAACATATTCAATGGTGGAGCCCATGGTCTAAGATTTATCATTAAGCTTCAACATGGTACTTTTATATCATAATCTCCACATATATCTCTATATATCGATGTGTGTATATATTTCCATGTGTGTAAATGAGGGAAATTAATCCTCTATTTATACACAATATTGGAGGCATAGCCCCATTTATCCCAATCAACTTTATTACTTATGTAGATATTTTTTATTTTTATCTAATTTTCTCTAATTTATTTTTCTTTGATTTGATTATTAAGCAAACCATGAAGTATTATTATTTTTCCATTTGATTTTTTGGCCAACATGAGTATTACAAACGTGGCACATCTACCTCACCTGGGTTGTATACAGGGTATGTTGGTGCAATGAACTTACCCCCCTCTCTAGTTATGGACTTGATAAACTTAAGCAACCATTATCTTAAATTGTGTAGCTTAGATGAATAGATGCCAAATAATTGAATGTTGAAATGATTTAAGATGTTTATTTTAAATTTAGTGTATTGATTTTATTGCTTGAGATTCTTTGTGCCAATGTTTCTTAAATATGGCCCTAGAATTTGTAGCCTTGTGTTGGATTGAATAATAGAATGAGACACTAGTAAGCTAAGATGTGTCCATATTTGTCAACTGCATGCTCAAAGGTCAATAATAGAAAGTGTGTTTTGCAAAGATCACACTCTCGGTTAATTAAAGGTATCCCCAAATTCTCTATTTCATTTATGGTTTGACACACATAAACTGGTCCTACAAACTTTGCTAAAAGGTAGTAAGTTTACGGAGAAATTTACAAGGGAGGAAGGCTATAATATAAGTATTATTATGTTCATTATTACAAGTTGTATTTTATTTAGTTCAGAGAGAAATAGAATAAAATGTTCACTTTGACAACAAATTATGGCATGTTGACTGATAATCTTGCATATAATTGATGTTTGATTAGAATATTATTTACATGGGATTTATCTCAAAAGCAATGATTAGTGGTTTGATATGGGGCAATTGAGTAGTTAGTCAAATTTGTTAGGTCAACTACTTTTGGATGATGGGTCCAATAGTGTATGTGATGTACTTTACTTTTAGTTAATTTCCTAGATTCCAAGGACAAAATTTGTCTTGGACAATTATTGTGATTAGGGGCTCAATGCCAAAGGCCGTGAAAAGATTTTGAAGGAATTAAATAAGGGCTTCTAGTTCGATTTCAAAGTCTTGATTTTTGTTTTACTTCTGCAACTGCCCCTAAACTATGCATCTCTTCTCTAGTAGATTTTCTTAAGTCATTCTCACCTTTGTTATGTCTTAGGGAATTATTTAATGGCAAGTATGTCTACTAAGAATTGAATTGGACCTATTGAGTATTCAATTGAGAAATTTACACTAACAATGTTGTATGTATAGGTCTACTCAACTCTAGTTTAGCATCCCTATTACCTTGGAACAATCCTCGAGCTTACAAGGATTTTCTTTTTTAAATAGCAATGTGCTCTTATTGTTAAACAAGTATGTTGGTGTACATTCTGGTCCATGGAGTATTAGAAAATAAGATTTTTAAATCAAATGTTTCGATTTACATGAGAATTATTATTTTTCTTGAATAGAATTTGTGGATGAATGATATATCCTTTTCAAGCATTTTATTTTGTACTAAGCATTTATTGTGTCTATACTAGTTCAATTAGAACTTATAACGATTTCTTAGATACTTGTCTATTCAATGCAAGGGGTCTAGCCTAAATTGGTCGCTTTATCAACTATTTAATTCAATTGTTTAATTCATTATTCAAGTACATTACTCTTTGTTAAGCATATGCATTTACATTTGTACGGGGAGATCTAGAGCAAAAAGCATTGCTATGTGCCCAACTCATGGTGCAGACCTCACTTCACTATATTTTTAGTGTATCTTTAGTAGGTTTGTAATAGTTGCCTCTGCATGGGCACAAAGTGTTGAGACTGTATTTTTGTGTATACAGGTTATTTCACTAAACTCTTTATGGATAATACTTGTCTAAATCCATCTTAACCCTCAGATCTATCAAGCATTGAGAGAGATCAAATACCTCGTGATGCAAACCATTCCTCGAGGTTTTGCATTTCAAAAAATGTGTCTTGTAACAATTGTCTCTATATAGCACTAAGTGTTGAGGCTATGAATTTTTGTATAGATTCTTTTGTTTCACTAAACTCTCTCTATAAGGAATACCAACTTAGATCCATCTTATCCTTGGATCTATCAAACTCTAAGAGGGATTGGATACCTCAAGGTTCTGCACTCTAAAAAATGTTTGCACTTTAAAAGATTTGATCATTTTTCAACATTTGATAAATCTGAGGTTAAGATGGATTGAGGCCAGTGTTTTATTAATAATAATATGACAGCCTTATATTTATTGTCGTCGTTTTTTTTTTTGTAATATTTTTTACCAACATATACCACATCACTATTACAAACAGAGATGGCACTCATGTATACTACATTTTAGAATGTGCCTCTTGGCATAATTATTTTTTCATTTGTGATGGATTAGTTTTAGCCCTAGAACCAAAATCTAACAAAATACCAATTTTGAGATTTGACTCGTATAAAACCTCCAACTTGATTTTTTGATATAGGACTTCCAACTTAATTTTTTATATAAAACCTCCAACTTAATTTTTTGATGATGTTTTTCTGTGAATGATGCCCTTAAACAAACTAGCGTAAGAAATTATTTGGAAAAGAGATATCACATCATAGAAGCCACCATCCTATAAATAAAATTAAATACCCTTGGCACTGTAACCCCGTAGCAAGAGAATGAAAATACACGAATAAGAAGATCACAATATTTACCTCGACCGTTGGCTAACATTAGCACACGCTACCACTGATAATAGTATTTTGGAAAAAGATTCAAACAGCAAATTGACCTACCTTTTATAAAGGAGAGAGCCCATTCTTCGATGCTTACATTAAAACATAAACTCTTGCTTACAACATTATTATAACTATCGCATTCATCAATTCCTTTGATCATGAATTTCAACTTGTTCAAATTGAACATTGTTCCAGTCGTCGTTTCATATGCCAACAAAGCTTATTTTCAGGTAAGTCAGCCAGCATGGGTTCATGCAATCAAGAGAGATGATAAGTGACTATAAGGTCACCATTCATGAATTTCAACTTGGTCAATTTGAACATTGCCCCAATGGTTGCTCCATCTGCGAACAAAGCTCAATTCCATGGATTCATGTAATCATGGACGAGATGATAAGTGACTATATGGTAACCGACAATTTCAAGACCATCAATAAAGTTTGTCCTCAACCAACCAACAACTTTAACCATGATGAAAGTTTTTGTCCTGAACCAACCAATCCATGATGAGAAAGCAACAACTACGAAGTCTAAAAAATTGAGTAAACAGGGAGACTAGCCACAACTTTTACCTACAATGGACCTCTTACAATTTATTCAAGAATTATGAATCTTTACACCTGTTTGTTTGTAATTACATCCTCTATTCAAACAAATTGTGTAGGTGGACTTTTATTCATTTTATCAATATGTACTTGAGCATGATACATTTGTAGGGCTCCCCAGATGGAGTGTTAGGGGAGAGAACGGTGGCAGCTTCCACCTAACAAGAGGACACGCAGACCTCTGTTGATTGGATGGGCAGTATCTTCTCTCGGGGATATATAGAGTTCTCTAATAGGACTCCCGCCTTGTTAGCCCTATGATTAGCCAATCGTGTGTGCCGGTTAACTCCGATCCTTGGATAGTTTATCCTGTGTCGGTCACCTCCAATACTGCACAAGCCTCTTGATCTTTAAATCGTTAGAGAGAAACCCTTAAAAATCCAATAGTCAATGGTCACAACCTTTAGGACCCCGTGACTTACTTAAAGCAAGTTGTAAGCCAGGTTCCTGAATGGTCTTTAGGGAGGCATTATAACGAGAGATTGGACGGTTTGGAGTGCTTCAGCATTCATGGTTGTCTCCATTCTCTACAGGGTGTGTTCAATCGGATGGGGTCAGGTTCCTCAATGGTCTTTAGGGAGGCATTATAACGAGAGATTGAACAGTTTGGAGTGCTTCAGCATTCATGGTCATCTCCATTCTCTACAGGGTGTTCAATCGGATGGTACCTTGCAGTCACAGAAGACCATGGAGAGAGGCCTCCCAGAACACCATTACATGCCTTGATGATCTGCCGGAGAGATTATGAGAACCAGTGCTACATAGTATCTTTGTGGAGAATGAATGTGAGATTGGAGGCATTGGTGCTCTGCATTCAACTAGAGCATTGGTGGTGCCAGTGGTCTGAAATTGAAGTGGCAAGTGCTCTGGTTAAAACCATGGAATACAGCAAATCTCAGCTGGTTAAGAAGCCCCATATATGGGGAACGGTAGAGAGGTCGATGCCAAACACAGAGGCAGACCTCCAGAGGGTAAGGGAAGGACGCAAAAGGGAGAAGGCCTTCATCTTGAAGGAAGAAGGTTACTGCGGCGAAGGCCAGCACTGCCTCCTTACTCAAAGGCTATGAGAAGAGAAGTCGACAATATGGGGAAGACGCCAATGCTGAAGAGATGAAGCACTGCAAACATTGTGGTGGATGAGAAGATTGAGAAACTTATCCAGAAGCAGGATATCCAAATGCGCCAAAACAGTGGATATTTGCTGGAATGTCAAGGGACTCATTGTATGCAGAATTGAGAGCAGAGAAATTCAGGATGATGTTTCACAGACACTGGACCAACTGGACAGTAAGTATGATACTTTTATTACAACCATCTGAAGTTTTGAAGCTGGAAGTGATGAGCAAAGGGGGATGCTACAGTGGCAAAGGCAGAGAATGTTGAAGCAGCAGAAACAGATGAAGATGCCCATGCCAAGAAGGTGACAGCATGTCAATGATCCCAGTTGATATAGATACAGAACATACTCTGTTCTGGTGCACTTGTTATCTTTTGCTTTTATCACTATTTTGGTTTTGGCCCTTGCAATGTTTATGTTAAGGTTTAGACTTCAGTTAATGCAAGACCTTGGATTCTTAGATGACGCAGCAAGTCTGCTCACAGAACAGAAGACTTTTTTTTAATACCAGGTGGCAGGGTCTCCTCTAGACAACCTAGCACTGAGTCAGTGTCTATTTTTTCTGTGAATATGAATAGATGAGTAGCTAAATTACAAAAAAAACATTTGCAGTGCTCAAAAACTGTTGTTAATTCCTCTATTTTAGACAAAAGGTTTTCTATGCAGATCCTTAATAATTAATTTTTCAAAGCTGGTTTTCAGGGTCGAGTAATGCTCTATACTCATATGTTAACATGGAGCTCATTCCGTAAGGATCACTTGAGCCGCATTCAAGCAAAGCATCAATACCATTATCTGCCAACCATTCCTTCTGATGCTGTTACGACCAGAATGAATTTATCTGTTTTGTAATCAAAATCATGCAGTTTTAGGATCTCATATCTATCTAAAAGACATAGTCTAAACATTCTACGTTTTTACCCTTTTCTGGGAATCTTTTCCGACGGGTTTCATCCAAAAACTGGCCAGAAATTTAGAAAAATAGTTGGAATGGCATATTTCAGTGGTTCAGCATACATATTCGAGGTGCCCTGGGATTTTTGAGGGCTCTGAATTGACTTATGCATTCAGAAACACAATTTGAGCACTGTAAAATTCCCATTTTGCTAAAAAAAACACGTTGCCGGATTCTGGTGGTAGTCGCCGGAAAAAATCAAAAGCGTAGAACATTTAGACTACGTCAATCTAAAATTACCTCCAAAATAATCTGCAAAAAAAGTTGATTATACAACTGTATATATTACAAGAAATATATTTGCAGTGCACAAAACCGTCCATCACAAATGTATTTTACTGCATAAATCTCAATATTGTTCCTACTCCCATGAGGGAAAAATATTTATTTCTTCATCATCAAAAAGCACATATCCTTGAGTGCATACCATTACCGTATTATGAAGTGATACTTACGTAGAGCTACCATCCATAGCAGAAAATTGCTTGGACCAATTTGAAATATTGAATAGATATTAAACTAAAGCTATTTCCATGATAACATCTTCCTAAGGATCTAAACCATTTACATTTCTGGAATTCCACATAGCTGTCCTGAAAACCATGGCAAAAATAAATAAGCTTTGCAAGATATTAGATCAGCGTTGAAATGAGATTGAATAGGATCCAGAATTGGGGTCTTTGACAGCCTTGAAGTTATCAACACTCATGCCAAAGCGTCCTAAGACTGAGTTTCCAAGATCTTTTAGCTTCCCTGCAAAACGTATCAAAAGGACAATCAGTAGATTGTACAAATAGAGGATTAAAACATTTGTTATAGTCCTTAATAATTTCACACAATTGACATTCATGTTGAGAACAAAAATGGCAAATGGACAAGTTCAAATTAAATATAAATGTCAAATTCCTTTCAATTCCTAGATTTAACATTTTGTAAAAGTAAATTTCACCCCTATAGCTCTGAAATTTAAATAATCCCCGACTATTATGAGATCGGGGGCAGGTACTACTGCCTGTTTAGAGATTCCTGAGGTTCTAATGATATAATTTAGTCCACTTCTCCCTCTTTTCTCATTTCTTTCATAATGTTGTGAAATTATACTTTCATACTTTTCTCGAGAAATGCATAAAGTATATCTCAGGAAATGCATAAGTACTTCCTGACTGGATATAACTTCAATGTCAAATTGTATTTCAGTCCTGTTACACCTCATATTGTATGAGGTTCCACATTGTGATTTCCATCACATTGATGGAGATTTGCAGCTAGTACCTTTTGAGCATTGGACTGACTTGGGGGAATACAACTTCATGGAGCCCTTTCTCCTCTTGGCATCGGATTATTTGATGGAGGTCTTTGGTTGGGGGAGTCTCACTTCTCCTTTGTTGGATTATTAGGCTTGCTGGTTTGGTGGTCTTCTCACATGTGCTTGCCTTGTTGATCACCCCTTTGTTGCACATTTGATGGTTATGGTCATGGTGTGGTTTTGATATATTTGCTTATCTTGGATGTGCTACATCTTGTTCATGGATGATGGTTTTAGCCTCCAGGGGGTTAGAGGATGGTGTTAGGAGGTAGCTGTTTCATGATGTTGTTGGAGTTTCCTAGTGACTAGGTGTGTTGATGTTATGGTGTTGGTGTGTCACTAGGACAGATGTCCTACATAGTCCTCTTGTGTTGGATGTGTGTTGGTGGGCATACTTGATGAGTGGATGGGTTAGCATTTTCTATTGCCCCCTTCTCTTATGATTTTAATGTGATTGGATGACGTGCGTTGTGGTAGTGCACTCTGCCTTGGTGGGATTTCCCTAGGTGATATGACTAGACATTGTAACATTTTATAGACATCACCTTGGTGGAATGTGTTTGATGATGTCAGTACCCTCATTGATGTACTTTTCCTAAGTTTGAGTTAGACTAGGGGGGTACTACGTACATCTTGGATGATCAAGCCTTTTTCGAAGGTTTGATGAGGTATTTATCTGATTATAGTCCTTTGGTGGTGTGCACTAGGTTCAAACCTAGGTGGAGCTTCTATTTTATCATTTGTTGTTATCATGGTGGGATTATTACTAGGGTATACAACTTATTTTCATGGTACAACTATTAGAATAGTTAATTCCTACTTGTCTTGTGTGCTAATATTTAGTCAAATAAGTTTATTATTGTAGAGGGTATTGTCAAGTAGAGAATATCTCTACGTGAATACCCTTCTTAGGTGGTTTTAGGAGGTTGTTGGTTGAGAGCTAGAATAGCTCCTAGTTTAGCGAGTGATTGAGATATTCTCTCAATTAGTTATGATTGAGATAAGGTGGTATGTCCATCTTTAGGAAAAGGCTTCATGTATTTATATATGTACAATTACATTAAAGAACAATCAACACAGTTTGTGTGAAATCTCTCTTCTCTCATTTTCTGATATGGTATCAAAGCCAATGAGACTTATGAGGTAAGAGGCTTGTGTGAGGAGTTCTTCTCCAAAAAACTTCTCCACGACAGAAGAATGAGAAGAAGCTAAGCTTTGAAGTAATAGGTGGTTAGCTTAGTAGAGTGTTGCATTTGTGTGTTTGTTGTTTGTGGAGAGGTTATCGTCATACGTGTAGAGAGATATTTTTGTAAGAAAAGCAACAACGGGATGAAGGAGGAGATGCGCAAAGCTCAGATCAATCTCCATAATTCTACATGATTGACTGGTTGTTCAGAAAGCCTTGTGCTTGCTGGGGAATTTTGGCATAGGGAATGGAAGAGAGGAACATTCGTTGAATTGTTGGATATTATGAAAGAGGAAGATCCATTAGATGGAAGAAGTGACCATGCATATGGTATGGCGAGGCTCGATCTGCCTATCTCGCTACTCGAGCTAGAATTAACTGTCTCCAACTCCTTTAAGGCCGGATCCGACGACCTAGACTTCGATGGGTTCAATGCCCTACACTGCTCTGTGGAAGATCAATTGCTTGGCTATGTCACCACGACAAGGGAGGGCATGACGCAAGGAAGTTTGGGATGCAAGAGCAAGATTTTGCTAAGATTCGTGAGCATCTCATCGTGGGTCGACAGGGGAAGTTTCACAGGGTCCTAAAGGAGGTCATTGCAGAGAGTTCCAACAACAAGAGCCTTCCAATGGTGGAAGAAGAAGTGGAAGAGCTAGAGGTGGAGCGAGATCTAAATGTTCCATACAACTTTGACCCCAAGATCCATTATTGTCGCCTTCACAACATCGAGATCTTCTACAACATGGCACATCTAGACCATGATAAGTTGGAGTTTTGGACCAAGCTTTCACTCATCTGCAAGCTCATGCTTGCCCACCCGAAAGTGGAATTCATCTAGTGGATGGATAGTGATGCCATTTCGTTGAGTCGGGTAGGTCATCATAGAGCAGTAGTAGCAGGTGACGGAAGGAAAATGACAGAGTCTTCGTTGCCTTCAAGGAATCCAAGTTCAAAACGGTGGACTCTTTGTTACCTTTGAGGAATCTGAGTTCCAACTGATCGCACCTTAGCTCTACCATGTTCAACGTGACACTGGGGAACCAAATCTTTGTGAGGATGTTTCATTGAGCTCTTGGACTGGAAGTTGAGCATGTATATGACCGCAATATGTGTTATGGGACTCCTCCAGATTGTCATTGGAAAGCACAAGCTCGAAATGTATGTTGCAATGGGATGTACAAGTCCATGGAAAGAATGAAGTTTGTGCATGCTTGTTGTGGGAGAGATAACTCAAAGTGACATTTGAACCATGGTAGAAGGGATGACAGGCGGAGGATGTTGCAACATGACTTTGAAATGTAGGTACAAGTGGAGGTGGGATTCTCTGGCTCGTGCATGAGTGTTATCGCTTACCTTTATCTTTTCCTAGCACCGTTTCTAATTTTTGGGGATTTGGGAATGTTCTTTGTGTCACTTGCAATCTCTCCTTTCGACAAACCTATCGTGACCTCTTTTGGTTGTCATGAGGATAATGAAGAATCATGGTCAATAGGATCCATTCGGACCCAACCATCAATCAAAAGTATGTGTGTGAAGTGTTGTCTGAGAAGGCCCACATGTATCAAATGCCCACTGGAGAAAGAGAAGTCTAGCATCCAAAGTTTGAAGAGAATTGATGAAGTTTAGATGCTTTCTAATTTGTGGAGAGATATGATGAGATGTTATTTTCTCGTAATAATATATGTAGAGGGTCCATAAGTTAACATGGGTCTAATGTAATTGGTGCAAACTAGGTCACATAGTCTTCACAAACTCTTGTAAAAGTGTCATTGCAATGGCCATTATAAAAGGGGAGCTTGAGATGAATCCAAAGGAATTTAATCTCCTAAGAAAGATTAGGGCGCATGATCAATGTTACCCGACACCCTAAAAGTGAAGGTCCAAGATTGCCAAGTTTCAGGTAAGACATCAATTAGAGGTCATCAAGAACAAGGTCATGTTGCAGTCACCCGAGAAAGTGTCTTTTATGGTGTGGTTGGTCACATAGGAAATAGTTGATTGTCATGTAGCACGTTGGTTTAATGGTGTTTATTTGAGAGAGAGAGAAAGAGAAAATGTTGTAAGGATTGAAATATGTCTAGGGAAGGGATAGTGCACAATGTCTTCATATATGTGTTTTAACCAAGTTGTAAATGAGAAGTATATAAGAGGGAGTACCTCAAACAGGGAATAGCTCTCAATTGTAGAGAAGGGTCAAAATTGTGTAGCTCTTATGAAGTGGTCTATGATGGGAAGTAACATTGAACCGCCTAACCTAATGTTGCAAGGATTCGTCCATATTGGAATTAGGCACTCCAACATTAGACAAACTTGTTTTGCAGGTACAAAGTGAGGATGACAAAGATGGAGACACCAATTACGTGCATGACTTCAAGGAATACAAGGAGGAATAAATCAGCAAAGGAAAGCATTGTGGTTCTATGGTATTTGGGGCATGAATTAACATTTGCATAATGTTATTGGGCATATGGTAGTAAGCCCTATATAGGCATGCATACCCCTCGTTTGGTTATGGTCCGGTATTCAACAATGGTTGTATGGCATTAGACTCATAGCTAGAGGTTTGACATTTATTGTTGAGTTTCCCTGAAAGGGAGGTTGTTCACCAATACAAGGAGTTGTTAACACTTGTCTGTTGGGTGAGCTATTTGTTGGTTGTAGACTCTGGGGGTGATGTTGGACCAAGTGTGTGGAAATCGAATCAAGAAAGGTTCAAGGAATAGATGTCAATAGAGAGCAAGGTGCATCAATTGAATTGGTTAAGTTCTTGGAAATTGTTGGAGGAATTGTTTGCAAATTCGGGGGGAGTTTATCAAAGAGTTGAATTAACCATGTAAGTGAAGGACTTCCTACTAGACCGACGGTTATAGTGGTTATGTACCCATGTATTCTGGTGGATGGTTGTTCCTTTATATGGACTTTGACAGTTTGGTGGTGACTCTATGTTCAAGGTACGAAATACAAATACCAAGTTGGACCAAATGAAAGCTTTGCAATGTCGGACCATCTTTAGGATTTGAAGAAGCATTTGTTGCAGTGAACTAGAGAAGATCTCACTAGACAAGACAAGTACTCATTAAGGGGGAGTATTAGAATAGTTAATTCATACTTGTCTTCTGTGTTAATATTTAGTCACATAAGTTTGTTATAGTAGAGGGTATTGTCAAGTAGAGAATATCTCTACGTGAATAGCCTTCTTGAGTGGTTTTAGGAGGTTGTTGGTTGAGAGCTAGAATAGTTCCTAGTTTAGTGTGTGGTTGAGATATTCTCTCAATTAGTTATGATTGAGATAAGGTAGTGTGTCCATCTTTAGGCAAAGTCTTCATGTATTTATATGTGTACAATTACATTAAAGAACAACCAACACAGTTTGTGTGAAATCTCTCCTCTCATTTTCTAATAACAACACTTGTTTGAGTGCATCCCTGATCATTAGCACACATGTTCATGTTGATTTAATCAATTTGTGGATATTGGGAGGTTGGACTATGGTTTTATTTCAGCATTAGCCTTTGTGCACACATGTTGAGGTTGATTTAACCATTTAATTGTTAAATTAATCCATTTTATTACCTTGGAGATTAATGGCTTGAGTACCCTACTTCACTTGGTGGTCGTTCACACTTGGAGGGGTTATTTCGAGGTTATTTGAGGCTTTATTATGGAGCACTCCTCTCTTGGGCACAATTTCCAAGGCATTCATGATTATTTTATTGTTGGTGTAATATCCCTAGATCCGCAGATCTGGATATTAACCTCAACTGCCGACTATTTGCTGTTGACACTGATACTCTTTGGGATTTTGGATGCGGTTAAGAGTTTCGGATTGACTTTCAATAGTTTTGAGCTTCATGCGAAGCTTGCATGTTTGTTTGTTTGAGTAGAATGGCTTGTTTAGATATTTGGATTAAGTAGTCAATTACAAACAATCGCATGCATGTACAAAATTCACTCACAACTGCATGCATGTAAATAATAATCAAATAGTTTCAGATAGATTAGATAATGAATGGATCTATGCTGGAAATACAAAGATATAAACTAGAAAAG
>CBVK0103778431.1:0-11471 GCA_900067695.1 Picea abies
TTCATAGCCCTAATAGTGTTGTTAATGAAGTGAGTGCCTTGGTCACTCATTAAAATCCTTGGGCATCCAAATATAGTGATCACGTGTTCAAATAAGAAGTGTTTTGTTGTCTTTGTGCTGCAATATTTTACTGGTGTTGCTTCTTCCCATCTTGTTAAGTATTTTGTCGCAGTGATAATGTACCTCGCTCCTAACCTTTTTGTTGGTGGGTTAATAGGTACCACAAAATAGATTTCCCATTTTTCGAATACCTGCAAGTTTACTTGTGGTCTCAATGGAATATCATCCCTTCTATTCGGTTTCCCAACCCTTTGAAATACATCGCATTTTTGGCAGCAGTGCTTTGAATCTCTGTGAACAATCATCCATCATAGTCCTGCGAGCAATACCTTCTGCGTGGTAACTTTTCCTGCATAATGTACTCCTTCTATTTCCTCATGGACTTCTGCTAAAATCCTAGGTATTTCATGTTCTAGCACACATCTTCTCAATATGTTGTCTGCCCCCATTTTGTATAAGTTTCTTGCAATCAATTGGTAGTTTGCAGCCCTAACTACCAATTTTTTCTTCTTTGTAGTAATGAATTTCCGTGGCGCAGTCCCTATACTCAAGTACTGGATGATGTCTGTGAAGTATTCATCAGCTATCTAGATTGAAAATAACCACACCTCGGGAAATTTGTCCTCTAGGTTCGTAGTTTCCTCCACATTAGTGATCCTCAACAAGTGATCAGGTCCTACATTCAACTTCCCTGGTTTGACTATCACTTCAAAGTCAAACTCCTGGAATAGAAATAACCATCTACAAATTATCCCCCAAAAAACTAGCTTGTTGACGAGGTATTTGAGCGTTGAATGGTCTGTGAGCATATTGAAATGTTTTCCCGATAGATAATGCTTGAACTTTCAAAGCGTGTAGACCATAGTTAAGCCTTCCCTCTTTGTGGTGTTGTAATTATGCTCTGATTCTGATAGTTTTCTGCTAGCAAATGCTATCAGATGGTCTGATTCTCCTGCTCTTGGTTGCACCAGAATAGCTCCAAGTGCTATGGTTGATGCATCTACATGTACATGGAATGTATTTTCCCAATCTGGAAATACTAGTATTGGTGCGGTTACCATCTTCTCTTTTAGGGTGTCCAATTCGCGCTGACAATCCTTGTTCCACTGAAACTTGTTGTCTTTTCTTAGTAATTTCTCCATTGGCGCAGTGATATGCACATACCCCTTTATAAATTTCCTGTAATATCCTTTGCGTCGCAATGTCACTCTTAATTGGTAGACAATTTTTTATGGTGGTAGGTTAACAATTACTGCAATTTTGATAGGATCTACTAGCAATCCTTGCTTGCATACTAAATGGCCCAATAGTATCCCAAAAGGTGTTCTGAAGATGCATTTTTTTATATTTAACAATATCTAGCACTACCTACATCTTTCTAACATCATCCTCCACACTCCTACATGGTCTTTCAAGAGACTATAGACTGTCCAATAGTCCAGATATACCTCTATAAATTGGTGGATGAATTCCTTGAATGTAGCTATGACTACTCTTGAAAATATTGTTGGTGCATTCTTTATTCCAAACAACATGATTGTATATTGGTAGGATCCCTATTTTGTGGAAAAAGTGGTCTTGTATCTGTCTTCCAGTGCTATATTGATTTGATAGTATCCTGATAATCCGTCAGTGAATGAATAAGCTTCTTGTCCTCCTACGTTCTCCAATACCTCATCTGTGAAAGGGGTAGGGAACGGTTCATGTAGGCATGAATCATTCAGCTTCCTTGGATCAACACATATTCTTATTCCTCCTTTTTTAGTCTCCTGAACTACCATTGGTCTTACCCATTCAGATTCCTCTACAGGTTCTATGATTCCAGCCTCCAACATCCTATCAATTTCAGCTTTGAATTTTTGCTTATATATAGGGTTTAGTCTATATGGTCGTTATCTGATTGGTCTTGCCTCAGCTCTGAGCGGTGTATTCATCTCACCTAGCTCTCCTATTATGCATTTAATTTATGTGAACTTCAATGGGAACAGGTCACTGTACTTGTGCAACAACTCTGTTATGCTTTCCACTGTTTGCTCATCCCAATAGTCTCCAATGTTGGCCATTTTGGGATTATCAATTGTCCTAATGTTGACTTTATTCACCTTGATCGATGCATCAATTAATTCTGATTCCAGAGGTTGTCCTTCCACTTCTCTCTCACCTTCAAATTCTTCAATATGAATATCATGTGGTTCATCATCATCCGGTGCTTTGTCCTGGATGGCGTAGCATGACAATAGTTCTTTTACTATCTATCTATTTTTCTGTTGTTCTTCTATTATGAGTTCAACTTCCAGTTCTTTAATGAATATCACCCCTATGATTTGTTTAAGTGTTTCATAGATGTTGGGGTTCTCATGCTCAAATGAGAAAGTGACTACAAAGTTTTTTTAAAGTATTGTCCAGCTTGTAGTTCCTCTACGCAATTCTTGGTCTGTATACCAGTTTGCTAGGATGCCTTCTAACGTGTGAATAAAATGATGAGGCCATTACTCCAGTGGTGTCATCCTCCATAACATTCTACACTTCTCCAATTGTTCTGTTGGTTCCCCCTGTCCATCATATTTCTGAAATTGTTTGTTCCCCTATTCTGCGCCAAATCTGATGCGCAGTAACCGCTTACATTGGTACCAATCCTTGACCGTTTCCTTGTGCGCACCCCACCATATTGCAGGTGTTTTCTTGAGTGATATATCTAGTTCTAAGAGCCTATAATTTTCTATCATTTCCTCTTCATATCATTTTAAGAATGTTTCTAATTCATTCACCCCATGGAATATGAGAGGTTCCCTTATCTTCGTGCCTACCCATCTTACCACGCAGTCTATTCTTTCACATCTTCTTGTGGAGACTTCGTGTAACCTTTGTTTCCATTTTTCTAAGAATGTATCTAAGTCTAAATCACATGACGTGATACTTCTCCAACTGAGGACCCCATATGCAGTTGGGTTTACATAATCTCCTTCTCGCACGATTTTTCTATACAACTAGTTAATTTCCTCCAGATCTGAGCAAGTAGGTTATACAAACCTTTCCCCTTTTGATGGGTCCAATGGTGCAATGACTCTTTATTATCATGACTCGAATGTCATCTTCCTTGTCTTCAATTTGATGATGGCCTGGTTTTCGAATGCCCAATCCAAGCCAAGCAATGTTGGATAAGGTGTTGTGTCTTCCACTATCTCTATTACTTCAAAGTTGGCTTTAATGCACACTCCATCCAAATATATGGTCACTCCTTTTAGTCTTCTAATCAATAGAACTCTATGTTGATTTTCTAGTTTTAGTTGAACCAGGGAGTATCCTAATGTAGGCTCTCCCATACATTTCCATGTCTTCTTGGGTTTCACATTTACTTTGGAACCTAAATCCAATATAGTATCTCTCGTGCTGAAATCTCCAATAATGGCATTCAATTTGAATTCTCTGCTTTTTCTCCTCCTTGTATGTAGGTGATTGATTTTTCTCTGTTCTAGCTTTCCTTCTACCTCTATGCTACATATTTCTAGCATTATTTGTAATACTTTAATATATGATGCATCATTTAGTAGTTTCACACATGATTGCAAAAAAACTTTAATTGTACTTACTTGTCCCAGTGGTTGTGTTTCTTTGGCGTGATCTAATGATGGAGGCATATCGTACTCTGGCGCCTCCTTATTATGTTCCATAGTTGATGTCGATGCAATGTCTAGCTTTACGAATTCTTGTCTGGCACGTTTGAATGCCCCATTTTCATTCTATGCATCAAACTACTTCCTTGGTTCGACATTCTTCTTCACCCATTGGTGTTGTGTCGGCTCTTGTCTTACTACATCATTTCTTATTTTATCTCATCCCTATCTAACTATGTTGATGTTTTTTCCTTCATCCCTCACTTCTACCGAAATCCACTGAACATTTTTATTTTTCTGATTCCTCTTCTCCTGGATCTTCCCTAATAGTGTCAAACATTCTTCTATGTCATGATATGGTGCACGACAATACATATAGGTCGCTAGTAGAAGTGGAAATTCTCTTGCATAGTGTCCTAGTTGTTGACAATTGTGGCATACTACTCATCCTCTACCTCTTCTAAAGCCTCCTCTTTCTCTTCCTCCACCTCTGTATCCAACTCGATCCCCTCATGACGCATTATATTGAGGCACCTGGTTATACTATGCGGTATTATAGTGTGGTTGTACGGTATTGTATTGCAGTTGCACAATGTTATATTGTTGTTGTGCAATGTTACATTGTTGCTACACAGTGTTATACAGGGTTAGTACTTGGTTAAACTGTGGTGCGGATTGACTTGTCATCATTTCTTCCTGCACCCTGTACATATCTAATGTTCTTTTTCTCATGAGGTCCATGGTTCTACAATCTTTTTCATCGTGGCCTATTGACTTGATCCCTGTGTAACTATGTTGATGTTTCTTCCTTCATCCCTTTCTTCTACCAAAATCCACTGAACATTTTGATTTTTCTGATTCCTCTTCTCCTGGATCTTCCCTAATAGTGTCAGAAATTCTTCTGTGTCATGATATGGTGCATGACAATACATATAGGTTGTTGGTGGAAGTGGAAATTCTCTTGCATAGTGTCATGGCTGTTGACAATTGTGGCATACTACTCATCCTCTACCTCTTCTAAAGCCTCCTCTTTCTCTTCCTCCACCTCTGTATCCAGCTCGATCCCCTTATGACGCATTATATTGAGGTGCATGGTTATAATGTGTGGTATTATAGTGTGGTTGCACGGTATTGTATTGTGACTGCACAATGTTATATTGTTGTTGTGCAGTGTTATATTGTTGTTGCATAGTGTTATACAGGGTTGGTACTTAATTAAACTATGGTGTGGATTCACTTGTCATCATTTCTTCCTGCACCCTGTACATATATGATGTTCTTTCCCTCATGAGGTTAATGGTTCTACAATATTTTTTGTCATGTCCTATTGACTTGAAAAAGTTGAAATACGAGCTCTTCGGTACTGTCTGGTACTTCTGCATCATTGGGAAGTGATATGGATCATGACCCTGTTTCTTACAGATCTCACACCATAGTCCTCATGTTGCCAATGGGTTTGGCATTCCTACTTCCATGTACTGCGCGAATGTTGGACATTCATTCTTATGGTGTCCTTCTATCCTACATGTGGTACTATGATATCTCCCATGTTGAAATCTCCAATGTTGGCGTTCAGCCTGAACTCCCTACTTGTTCTCCTCCTTGTATGTAGGTGATTGACTTTTTTTTGTTCAAGATTTCCTTCTGTCTCTATGCTACATATTTATAGCATATTTTTTAATAGTTTGACAGAGGATGGATCATTTAGTAATTTTACAGATGATTGCAAAAATCCTTTGATCATACTTACTTGTCCCAGGGGCTGCATTTCTTTGGTGTGATCCAACGATGGAGGCATCTCGTACTTTGGTACTTCCTTACTATGTTGTGCGGTTGAGGTTGACGCACTGTCTGGATTACTTAAATATATCCTTCTCGTTCTTCGCATCAAATTGTTTCCTTGGTTCGACATTCTTCTTCACCCATTGGTGTTGTACTGGCTCTTTTCGTACTGCGTCGTTTCCTATTTTACATCCTCCACATGTAACTATGTTGATGTTTCTTCCTTCATCCCCCGCTTCTGCTGAAATCCACTGAACATTCTGATTGTTTTGATTCCTCTTTTCCTGGAAATTCCCTAATAATGTAGGACATTCTTCCGTGTCATGATCCGATGCATGACAATACATACAAGTTGCTGGTGGAAGTTGACATTCTCTTGCATAGTGTCCTAGCTTTTGACAATTGTGACATACCATTGGTACTCTGCCTCTTCCAAATCCTCCTCTTGCTCTTTCTCTGCCTCTGTAGCCATCTCAATCCCCTCGTGGCATGTTATACTGAGATACCTGGTTATAATGCGCGATATTGTAGTGTGGCTACGCGGTATTGTAATGTGGCTGTGCTATGTTATATGGTTGTTGTGCAGTGTTGTATGGGGTTGGTACTTGGTTACACTGAGGTGCGACTTGTCCGATCATCATTTCCGCCTGCACCCTATATGCATTTGATGTCCTCTCTCTCATCAAATCCATGGTTATACAATCTTTGTCATCATGGCCTACTGACTTGCAAAATTTGCAATACGAGCTCTTTGAGATTGTCTGGTACTTCTGCATCATTGGGCAGTGATATGTATCATGGCCCTGTTTCTTATAGATTTCGCACCATAGTCCTCCTGGCGGTAACGGATTTGGAATTCATGCTGCCATGTACTGCGTGAATGTTGGACATTCGTTCTTATGGTGTCCTTCTATCCTACATGTGGTACACCAAACAACTTCTCTTTTGTCCTTTCCTTTGTTCTAGTTTAGCTGGAATGTTAAATTCTTCAGATCCTCCTTCAGTTCCTCTATGTCTAGATCTATTTTCTAATATTGGTTCTCTTCCAGTTGTAGGGATGCCTGTAGAGCCTCTACATGTGTCTAAAACTTTTGTTGTCACAATGGATATTTCAAGTGTGGTAGTAGTGAATTGACGAACAGATGCCTATGATGCATATCTTTTATGACGTATTTCAACTTTCCCTTCAATCGTTTGAATCTTTGGTCGATCTCCCATACAGATTCTCCTAGTTTATTTTTTTTCTTTATCATCTCTTTCATGTATTGATCCTCTAAACTAGGCTTCTGGAACTCATTTATCAGCAACTTCATGATATCTCCAGTCATTCTAGTTGTCCCTAACGGATTGTTTGTGGCTAAACTCATGTACCAATCTAGTGTGCGATCTCTTAGAGTGATAGCTAACTATGCAAGTTTAGTGTCTTCATCTATGATCTGTTTCTCTTCCTAGATATTTTTGCAAATAAACATTTGTTTTTCCGGGTCCTCCGACACCTCTCCTTTGAATTATGGTAACCCAATGGTGGGATCATGTCCTGCCATCATCAATGTTGAATTACTCCCTCCACGTGGTGTAGATACTTGACTAATGCTTCTTGAAATGGCTCCCCTGATTGTTGTTCCTTGTGTATATGTACTTCATGTTGTCTTACTTCTACCAAAATTCAGTTGTCTAAATGATGGTGTGCTTCTTGGTGTATTAGTCACACATGGGTTTATGGGTTCCACATTGACACTAATATGGATAGGAGTGTTGCCTTCTATTTCCTCTCTTGGACCTCTCCTCTTCCTCTCATATGTTGTGAGTGGGATTTCCTCAATCGTCTCCACAACCCGAATATCCTCCACCTGCTCTTCACCACTTTCCAAGCCTTCCCTTGTGGCTAAGACACTCTTCTTGGTATTCACATTATACTGGTAGGGTACTCCACTGCGCGTATTTCCAGTTGTTTCCATGATATTCTTAAGCTGGTCTTTGTCCATCATAATTGGGTCCAGGGCTTCCTCCTTCTTTCCTTTATCCCCTTCTCCTTCCATTTCTCCTTCTTTTGTCAGTGCTTCCCCCCTTCCCCCATGCACATAGGGAATTTTAGTTGTCTGGCTCCATTGTCATTACTCCTTTGTTATATAGTAATATCTTAATGGAAGTATACAATGATCTTATGCACCTACCTCCAGGTCCCTTCAATAATTCATGTTCAACTACGATGTAAGACTTCACTATATCTACTGCAAATTCTTTGATAAATCCGACAACAATGTTGTCTAACTAGAAATCTATTACGCACATAAACTTATTATCAACTTGTTGTAATTGTGCAATCTCTTTAGGATTCCACTCTAGTTGTCTGATCTGATTTGTAGGATGCTTGTCTTTCAATTGTTTTATCCACTCTTGCAATATATGTGGGGAAATCACAGAAAAATACTTCATCCAAGTCAATGAATATGTACTTGTCCAAGTATTTGCACAGTGTCAACTTCAGATTTTTGTTACCTTTCTGCACAAACTCCAACTCCTTTGTCTTCAACCAGATTTTTATCTCTGCCGTCATTGGATTCCACGGTCTCAACATTCCCTTCTAGATTCTCATTCTCTCACCTTTTTGTCATCTAATCCAACAGTCTTCTAACTCGTCTTCAGTAAATCTCAACTACTCAACCCCATCATGTTCCCTTCAACCAGAAACATAACCATTTGTTTTCTTTTATCTACTCTTCTATTGGTCTTGAGGATTCCTTATGGGTTATTCTATTTCTATATTTCTATCATAGTTTGACCCCGGTTCAGATTTGATAAGCTTCACAACAAACTCCCTTTAAAACTATCGGCCCCTCTGGTAGACCAGAAGGAAATGCAACACACCGAGTGTACTGCACATTCTCACCCAAGATAGCTCTATGGGTGGATGAAATGCTCAGGTGTTTGTAGCCAGAGAATGAGTGGAGATCTGTTGTTGTGTTCTATAATATTTATTCATTCAGTCTAACATCTAGTTATAACATTCATTCTATGCATGCATATGGAATAAAAAATCTACTTAGTTACTTCATTCATCTAGTATTCATCAATTAATCATACATAAATATGCATACATCCATTCACATAACACATTGTTACTGTGGTTCACCCCCTCCTATGCTATGTCCACAAAGATCTAGCTCTCAAGATTTTATTATAGTTCAGAAATATATCACGCCGCACATGGTTACAATCTTAGGTCTCTCCCTTCCCACAAGCTCCTCAATCCATGTGAGGCTGACTAGATTGCACCAAGCTCCTCGGCCTATGATATAACCCTCGAGATCGAGTCACTCACTCCTTTCCTAGCTCACTAGCTTAATAACTCGTGCAGTTCATACAAATATCTCTTCCTCCGGGTATTTCTGTCCACTCCCCCCGCCTACTCCTCCTTTTTCTTCTCTCTCTAAGTACTACTTATTTATATCCTTGGCTCACCAATCATTACAATAAATTACATAAACCCTAACCCTAGCATCATTAGGTCTTTGTTTCATGCGCGCTTCGCCTACTTCTCTTACATGTGTTGTTTTTCCTTCTAGTTGTCTTTTCCTTCTTGCATGCTTCCTCTCCAAAAATTTCCTTTCTTCCTGACTAGACCTACATCCAACAATGGTGAAGATATGATCATCTCCCATTATCAAAAACTGAGGTTTAATTTAACAACCAAAGCCCATTTGTTTTTTAACATTTGTACCTACTTTCATCCCAACAGTTAATCCATTGTTGACACACGTCGTTTCTCGGGACATGCTAACTACCACCTGTCCTGGCACGTGACATTCATATTTCCCTTGGGAGTTCACCTATGGGTGCATAATCTCTATGACATGTGGCACCTCCTAATCTCGATGCATGGCACCACGTGCACCATAACGCATGGATATATCCACGTCATTTCTTTTGATCCCTTGACTAAAGGTCAACAGTCCAAATCGTTCATTGATTTCCTATGCTCTTGGTAGATCAATGGTTATGATTATGTCTTGGAACTCTTTACATCTCGACAGATCAACAACCCCAATTTCATCTCGAAGATCCTTTGACCTTGGTAGGTCAACAGTCCTGATTTCATCTCGAAGCTTTGTCATAAGAGTGTGTTTTTGTAATTCACTTTGAATTATACCCTATGATGGATGGTCAGGATCTCTTCATAGAGATCTACAACAAGGGTTTGGACACATGTCCTCATGTAAAAAACTGATGAGACTCATACTCAACATGTTCTACATGATTCAAATTAACACGTGACCACCTCTATAAACATTGGATGCCACATGTTCTATCACATGGCCTTACCACCTGGTCCTGACATGTGGCACTCAAAATCCAATACAATGGTCCTACTTAAGAACCCGATTCTACTTTATGCGTGGCACCAATATCCATATGCCACGTGAACCAATCACAAATTTGATACATCATTGTCAGTTGTATGGTCCTTCTCAGTTCATAGGATTATAGTTCAGAATCGATGACTAGGATCTAATATTCCTTCTTTCCAATTGATGGTCCAGATGCCCTCTCAGAATCCTTCCCGGCGGAGTCCCATCCACTCAGGATCCAACCCGGGCCCGATGGAATATACTATGATGGATCCAATGATCCTTAGAGACTAGGTTCAATGGTTTAGATCATGTTGAAGTCTCCATTTACTGGTCACTTAACTCGATTCATAAGGTCATTTCCCTTCATTCTCACTGGAACCCATAGGGATCGAGGACTAAGATTTACCCTCAACCCTTTCCACAATCAACGAATCTCTTTGACTCTTAGAGTCCCCTTCCCACAGGGACTGCAACTCACTCCAACCAACCCTTTCCGACGAGCAATGGAGATCTATCTATCTGCATATCCCATGGTCGATGATGAAGGTGAACTTCCAAGTGGGCCCTACTACTAATATACAACTAAGTTTTAATATCTCATTTACACTGATCAATGGCTAGGATTAATTATTTTCCTCTCTTGATAAATGACCTAGATCTCCCTCTAAGATCTTCCCATCGAATTTTTTCCCATTTTAGACACTTTGATGGCACCTGTCCGATGGAATATGGAAATATACCTGCACTTGGATCCAATGGTTGAAAAATAAGGTGCATATTCAAAGGCCCGAAACCAATAGAGTCCCACCCAAATATTCTTCGACCAGTAACAAGGTGCCATGTAGCATCCTTAGTTACATAGATACTCCCCCTCAACATGAAATTAGCATGGCAACACCTTCCACTTAACCTTGTTTAGACAAGACTCTATGGAGATCTACAGTTGATAATTGATCTCACCTCCTACTTTGATTAACGGTCCATAATGCCCCTCGAGCCTTTCCCATCGGAGTTCTTTCACATTGGAGTTCCATGGTTACTCCAACTATATCCTCCAACCAACATCCAGGATATTTCTTCCTTTGTTCCTCCAAAAGATCAACGATCACCCTTAACCTAGGTTAAATCATGGGTTCTCAACTGCTCTCCCTTGCCCACCTGGCAATATGGGATTTCCTCTCTGCCCTCCTGGAAATTCGTGAGATCTGTAACCGATCTCCCTTCCTCATCACTGAGATTCTTCCTAGTCTCTGGTTCACAGATNTTCCTCATCACTGAGATTCTTCCTAGTCTCTGGTTCACAGATATGAACCAGCTTCGTGTCACTGAGGCTTTCAGCATACCTCAACCACTTCCTCAATAGCCTTCGTTGTCTTCTAGCCAACAATTTCTTTACTAGCCACTTTACTTTCATTTTCATGGGCCATTCATATACCCAATGCGGCTTTGTGTTCTATTGCACTTGCAGTGCAATCTCTTCCATTCTCTCCCTTAGCTCAACGAGTTCTTTGTACATTTCTGCTTTACTCATCTACTAATGGTTCTACTCTTCCACCACACTCATGGCCTTCAGTAGCCATTTTCCTATTCCTATCTGCCTTCTTGGAAAACTTGTTGTTGTCACTCTACAATCAAGAGTACTTCCATCTTTTACTACAGTCCT